>CAUYMX010052867.1:0-71647 GCA_963573855.1 Lepilemur septentrionalis
TGTATCTACGTACAACCAACACTCCATTTTAAGTGTACAATTAAATGATTTTCAGTGAATTTACCGAGGTGTACAGTTAATCACATGAATCAGTTTTTGAGGAATTCCTTTCCCCTATTGAGACCCCTAATTTCACTCCCCAACTACTTTTCGAGCATATCCCACCCCTCCACAGTGACCCCCACATCGCTCAGACTTGGGTCTACCTCCCACCCCCCAATAGAGATATTATATTCTTATATTCTCTTAATGGTAAGTCCATCTATTTCTGGTACCATGTTTTTAAATAGGAAAATGTGTATTGAATTAATTCAAATGCCTTTTCATCATCTAAAGATAATAATACTCATTTCTCTACTTTGACATATTGCTAGAATAAATTATGTTGAAAAAAATCAGTAAAATTCCTTTAAGTTTATAAAATAAACTGTATTTGAACATTGTGTTTTATTGTTTAAATATCTTCAAAATTTAGTTTGTTAGTATTTTATATGAAAATATTTTCATCAACTATATTTGTTTGGTCAGTAGCTTTCTATTTGTGAGCATTTTATCCTGTTTTGATGTAAGGGTTTATGTGACCTTCTCAAAATTAAAAGTCTAATAGTAAATTAGGAAATAAACTTGGAATATCTGTTCAACCTTAACTCTCCTCTTCTGAACTACTTTCTGACTTTAGGTATGGGTATTTGTAACCACGTTTGGTTTATATCACTTATCTTCTGTCCATAACTTTTCAGATTAAGAGTGAATACCTGACCCAAAGTGGTTCATTAAGAAAAATTACCTCTCCTAAAAACTTAGAAATGGGATTTAAAGGCATTAGTTGATTTTCCTGACTTCTTGAATTAGGTGACATACATTAAGGATCTGTTACCATCTTCGGAAGCCTCAAGTATTTAGGTAGAATTTGCTGGCTTTCACTTGGCTGCCTAAGTAAAGACAATATTTTCCAAACTCCCATGTGCTAGATATGACCATAGACTAAATTCTCACTGTTGGAATATGTATATCTTGGCTTTAAGACATTATGTGAGCCCTTGCCTCCATGCCTCTGGAAATGTTGAAACATATATATACCTATAGTTCAGCCTGAATTGTAGAAGATATTAATAATATCAGGGGCTATTTAAAAAGAATCTGAGTCTTTGAATGATTGCCAACTTGAGCTGCTCACTTGGGGACTTTTATATTTGAAAGGAAAAGAAAACCTTCTTTTTTCTAAGCTACTTTACTTTGGGCCTCTATTTTAAAATAGCAGCTGAGCCTTTATCTTAAGTAGGCTAAGCATATGAATAAGTAAATATTATTAGGTAGAAAGAGAGTAGAACATGAAGCATACTGAGAGAGACACAGAAACTAGAAAAGCATATGAGTCCAAACAGGGAGTCCAGGCTCTGTAAGTTACAAAGCTTTTTCTTAGTTTCTGCAGGTTATAATAAGTTCCTCTTTTACATTTAAACTAGATTGAATTTTTCCTCCATGCAAACTGTAGCTAACTTGAGTTGTCCCAAAACCTGAGACTGCAAGTAACACACCACAGAAACGTACCTGGATGGGGAGTAGAGGAAGTGAAAATTCCTCTATCTTGCCATGTGGAACTGATTCCATATATATTTCAACCAAAGGATTTTCTATTGCCTTTTGGAATCCAGATGATATGCTTTCATAAAGCAACAATTGAAAAGACATAGAAGCCAGATGTAATCAAATTATGATGATTAGATCTTAAGTAATCTATAGTAGAAAAGAATACAGCTAAAGTCCAGAGCTCCTTGGCTGGAAATACAGAGAAAGAGAGAAAAGCATATCAATGCTCTGAAGTTATTGAGATCCCAGTTAATGAGATTGATAATAGTTATAATTATAACAATAGTTTGCATGCATGATTCCTGGGAGGCAAATCTTTATATGCATTGTCCTATGCAATTTTCACAAAAATGCAAAAAGTAGATTCTTTTATATTCCTTTACAAGTCTGAGTAAACTGAGATCTAGAATGTTAAGACATTTGTCCAAAATGTTAGGGATAGATTTGATTCCAGTTCTGCGTTATGACACAACTACTACACTTTCAACAACTATTCTATATTGCGTATTATCAAGAAGTTGAACGTGTGCCTTACTGAATTCCAGTTACTAAATTTTCTGTTTCTATTTGTACCTATTGACAGGTTGATTCCCTGATTGAAAATGAATAAAATCTTAGAAATTTTCATGGGGAAAGTTATGAGAAGTGGTAGAAACATGAAACAACAGGCTCTAAAACACTTCTGTAACTATGATGAACTCTCCATACAGAATGTAGATTAATTTATATTATTAAAGCATATTCTACCATTCTGGCTTATATAAGACCATTATTAAATGCCAGATCTGATTTAGCTAATTATTTTTCATATAGATCTCTAGACTGAGGTTATTAAGTGCCATTAAAATAAATTTCCAAGTACCGTGTGTAGTTCACCTCATAAAACCCCAAAATATCATTGAATATGGGCTTTGCTTGATTCAAATCAAAAGTGCAGAGTCTTGGCTAGTCACATTATTACTGAGCTTGTTTATTAGTACAAAGGATGTCAATACTAACTGAAAGCCACCTTCTACAAACTCTGTTATGTTATTGACCTTCTTCACTGACTTCAGAAAGATTAGATCAAAGACCTCTTTATTAGTTGTCAAAACCCGAGCAACCAAATTTTTTGACCAACAAAATTGTTCCCCTAAACAGTTGTGTTGACACAATAAGACCCATGAGAGTCACCAGCTATGTCACTTTTCACATTATTTGTATGTTCCTGTAGAATGTAAATGGTCTCAACCAATGATCAATATGTGGTGCTGTTTTAGCAGTTCTGTTCTTTCAAAATTTTTGAAATTGAAATTGTTATTGCAACCTGGTTGTTTTCATTTCCCTTATATTTTGGGTGTTGAGGCACACAAATTGATCAACAATTCTCAAAATTTACTATGCAAAGAGAAGAATCTGGAAAGATTGTTACAAAACAGATACCCTGCATATCTTGTCTTAGTAAGTTTAGTGTAGTGGTTACACACACACACACACACACACACAACACACACACACAGAGATGATGTCCAGATGATGATGATGCATATCAAAATCTGAATACCGATTTAGATTGTGGTGGGTGGATGAATAGTGAGTAGTTCACAGTAGGCAGCAGAAATGGGTTTAAATCATATCAGGGAACCTAAGTCAATATCCATAAGTGGTTTGTAAATTCCAAAATGATCTGGTCTCCCATTACCTTCTGACTTTATTTCCTATTATTTTCTCTTAAATCATTCCAATCCAGCCATGCTGGCCTCTTTGCTCCTTCTTGAACATGTTAAACATGATCCCTTTTTAAAGCCTTTGACTAGACTATTTCTTTCTTCGTAATATTTCTCCTCCAGATAACCTCATAGACTACTTCTTCAACTCCTTCAAGTCTTTGCTTAAATGTCATCTTCTCATTGAAGCCTATCCTGACCACCCACTACATTCAAATGCCACCACACTTAAAAATTTCATTGCCTTCTTCTATTTTTACATTGTTTATTGGCTTCTAAACTATACATTTTATATATGTTACATATATTATTTATTCTCTGTTTCTATTAACTAGACTATAACCTCCAAACTTCTGTCTCTTTTATTTTCTGTTTTATCCCCAATATCTCTAATAGTGCTTCACAATACTTGGTGATAATAAATGTATGACACATAAATTATAGCACAATTTTCCTTAAAAATCTTCTACACAGGAAAAATTCTCTGTCAGTTAGTTTACAGTAAGAAAAATAAAAACTATTCTAGATGCTTCAAACAAATGAGCTTTAATACATAGAATTAGTCTATAGGTAACAAAAGAACTGAGAATTCAAAGTGAGGATATTTGGGCAACCCTGAAATTTGGAACAGCAGGAAGCTCAAGCAGCAAATAGAAAATGCAGGTTATGAGATCCCAGAAGCTGATCTCTCTAAAGGCAGCTAACACCATAGCAGCAACAAGAGCTGACAAGAACTGGAATTAAATAGAAAGGAATGGTTCTGTAAAAGCTGGGGCCCTGGAAAAGGTGCAGCTCATGCTAGAGATAAGCTCATGCTTAAGATAGCACAAGAGAAGGAGAAATATTAAGGTTTTTCCATTCTCCCTACTTCCCAGTCTTCTGTAAGCACCTACCATTAGTTGAAACCACAAAATGAAAGTTGGCAAGAGAGTCTAGGAAATAAAGTTCTCTGCATTACTGAGCAGACCAGGGGAAGCACAGGTAGTCAATCTTAGATCAAACAGGCTGCAGCAGCCATGAAAGTACATCCCTCAGATCTCTGACTGCAGAGAGCATAATCGATCGAAGACTCCAGCTTCTGTGCTCTGAAATACACCACCATGTCCACATAGAGACCACACATCACATGAGCTGCTCCCAACAAATGACAGTGTGTAGCGTGGATACCATGGCAAGGCCATTCCTGGAAGATAGGTAAATCCTCTGATTGGCAATTTTGGTATGTGGACTTCCCATTGGTTCTGACAAAACTTTCTTAGAACCATGCCACAGTCTATGACTTTTACTACCTATTGTTTCTTTCCTGTTTCTTTGTTCTACAGTAAGACGTCTATCATGGCTCAACTGGTTCTTCCAGCCACCTTGGGCTTGCTCCCCATGGTGCTTCATAGCTGTTTTTGAATAAATCTCTTGAACATCTAATTGTATTTTGTTTTTTCTTCTTCTCAGTGACTCAAAGTAACACTCAGGTACAAATGAAAATGAATACATTTAAAGGACATGCAAGGAACTAGAAGAATGTATTTGTGACATAAAATCAAACCAAGGATATGAAATGAAAAATAACCCTATAAATATGAAGAAAGAGTACAAATAGTGAATTCATAGAAAATGAAATACAAAATGACCAAATGATGCAAAATATTTCACTTTTCAGTCAACAGGCAAATAACAACTATACTATTAAGGAGATATAATTTTTGACTGGTCAAAAAATAGAACACATTGATAATATTCAATAACGAATACGGTTTAGTCACTATCTTATGTGGTGCTAGAAGAGTTAATGTTATAATATTTCTGTATTCGCCTTTGACAATAATGACTGTATTAGTTTGCTACAGCTGCTATAACAAAGTATCACAGACTGGGTTGCTTAAACAGAAGTTTATTTTCTTACCGTTACTGAGGCTAGAAGTCTATGATCAAGGTGGGAGCAGGTTTTGTTTTTTTCTTAGGCCTCTTTTTGGCTTGTGGATGGCTACTTTCTTGCTGTGTCCTCACATAGTAGTCCCTTAACCTGTATGTTGTCTGTGTTCTAATCTCCTCTTCTTATAAGAACACCAGTCATATTGGATTAGGGACACCTCCTTCTATATGACCTAATTTTATTAATAGGTACCTCTTTAAAAGCCCTGTCTCCAAATCTAGTCACATTCTGAGATACTGAAGGCTAAGACTTCAGCATAAGAATTTGGAGGAGACATAATTCAGCCCATGACAACTATAAAATTTAGAAATGGACATACACTTTGACTCAGGGGCTCCACAGGAATACACAGCTTCTGGTTTCCTTCCTTTAGGAACTTACTACTCCTCTAAACCACAGCAATATTTTAAATCTGTGCTGTTTAAATGGGGCTGGATCCCCAAACTTTCATTCAGCCTTCCTTCACTCAAGTTTGGAGATTAGAATATTTCACCTCCTTATCTACACTGATTGCTGCCTACCCCCCAGACATATGTAACCCAGATTAGCTCAAACAGCATTCTCAGTGGATCTTTCCAAAATATTTGAGAAAAATTACTCTCCTTTCTTCACATGTAGGCTTGGATAGCTGGAGACTATTTTCCCACAGTACTGAAGGACTCTATCTCAGACTGGCATCAAACAGAGAAAAGCTAAGATATGGATAGACAGACGGCCGATAACATTGCTTAATACCTAAATGTAAAGGTTCATGAATTACATGTACCTTTTTGTTTCCCAATTACTTTAGCTAATATATTTTTATTGCCTAGCTATTTGAATTGCATTTTTGCTATATGCAGCTAGAGTTCTAACACACATACACAAAGTTTTAATTCCAAAGTGTCCATTAGTATATTATTGCTTTTAAAGTTAAAAATGAAGACAATTTGAATTCATTTAATATAATAGTCATTTAATAAATTGTGTTACAGCTAGGCTGACGAATGAGGTGAATCTATATGCAATGATCTGCAAAAACTATAATATATTAAATAAGGAAAGTAATTGCAAAATAATGTTAGAGTATTATCCTACCTATATGTGCAATAAATACAGATATATATAAACATTTAAAATATGGATATAGTTGTTATTATGGCTGAAGGAATGGGATTGGAGGTAGTTTTGAGAAGAAGTAAGATTTTCATCACTTATTATTTATACTTGCCCTTCTTTTTTCCTTTCCCTTTTTACATTTAACAATTATTCTTATAATAATTTTTACATGATACTCTTGAACTTTTAAATTACCCCAGCTCATATTGTGGATACATGTAGTAGGAACATAAGAAATGTTTATAGATCCATGTATTTGATGGTGTGGCAAGCAGAATAATTGCCCTC
Organism: Lepilemur septentrionalis; assembly: GCA_963573855.1. Classification (NCBI taxonomy): domain Eukaryota; kingdom Metazoa; phylum Chordata; class Mammalia; order Primates; family Lepilemuridae; genus Lepilemur; species Lepilemur septentrionalis. Next base: position 6,613 of record CAUYMX010052867.1, read on the forward strand.
CAAAGATGGTTATGCCCCAATCCTTGTAAACTGTGAATGAGTTACTTTATATGGCAAACAGGACTTTCTAGAGATTTAATCAAGGTTAAAAACCATGACATGGGAAGATACTCCTGGATTATCCAGGTAGGGCCAATCTATCGTGTTTTCTAAAAATCAGAGAACCCTTCCTAATTGCAGAGAACCAGAGAGATGACAGTATTTTCAGGACTCCACTCACTGTTGCTGACTTTGAAGGAGGAAAGAGGCCATGAGGGAAGGCATGTGCATGGCCTCTGGGAGCTGGAAAAAGCAAGGAAACAGATTCTCCTCCAGAGCCTCCAGAAAGGAATGTGGCCCTGCCAACACTTTGTTTTTTGTTAAAGGAAACCAGTACCAATCTCACCTACAGAACTGTAAGACAATAAAGTTTCATTGGTTAAGCCACCAAGTTTATTCTGTTGCAGCAGCAATAGAAAAAAAAAATCAATAAAAAGATTCTAGAATTTGCCTTATATTATAGTCAAACTGCAGAAATCACTTTGATAGCAGTCTTATTCCATTCAATTGATACATTTCGTGCATCTTTTGTGTGCCCAAACTCTCCCTATATCTCAGTATTATAGAACGTTAGTGCAAACAGGAAAATCAAAGTTGGCCATAATCAGCATGCAGATGAGCACAAACACATAATACATAGTGGAAAATATGTGCTTTAACTTTAATTACTTAAAGTAATTAAATAACTTCCCATGCTTGAACTTCAAATTTTGGAACATTGCTTCATGAGGGAGTCAAATGGGAAAATGCCCTAGATTTAAAAATGGAACAAGGCCCAGATGGATTCATTGAAAGGTTGTAGTTCTCCTCTAAGAGAGCAGACACAGATTGTTAACTAGATATAAGGGAGCCATTCAATAGAGATTCAAAAATGCAAAAAATAACAGTTTCAACCCAATTCTCTTTTGAGCAGGAAATTGTTCTTTAAGTAACTGAAGTAACATGAGCTTAGGGATGGAAAAATTAATTGTGCAGCTTCATTTACGATGAATAGAGAATTGAAAAGAACAGAAACTAACAAATGGAAGATGAGCTTACAACAGTTTAGATCATAAGATAGAAGGATATGTACATAGTGACATATCTGTTAAAGTTTCATGTTACGGATACATTAATTAGATGAAGCAGATGAGAAAGATTCACAAAAGATGAAAGATAAGGCTTCACTTCTATAGTGAGAGAGTTCAAGCAAAGGAATACTGTATGTGATTGTAATAGTGATAATAATGAAAATTACTGTCTATATTCTCAGATACGGCATTATCAGTGTACAAAAAATTTAAAAAGCATGCATCTTAATTATGTCTTGAATAAAAAGCATAATTCATAAAATAAATATTTAAAATATATTCATGATACAAGCAGTTGATTTCCTGCTATTTGCTTTAAACTCTAGACATACATAATTTGAATGCATAAAAGAGCCTGGCTCTGTCATTAGTTAGCACTACGAGATATATTACTGTTTATGTTAATAGACCCTAATTATTATTTATTTTACTATTTCATTGTACATCACAGAGTTTCAGAAATACTTATCCTTTTACTTATTAGCCTTTTGAAATTACAAGCTGTTAAACTCCCGGATGTCAATGAATTTAAAGATAATTTCTAGCTTTTCTTTCTGTTCCACATTTTTTCAGTCTTTCTTATTCATTTTATATGAGTAATCTCCACCACTTCTTGTATAATTGCACTCTTTTTTTTCAGGGCTTGGCTGACTGCTCTCTTTTCATCCTTTTCTGTCTTCTGTTTCTTTTTCTCTTCCATTCCTTCTCCTTGTCTGTATTTTAGCATGTGTTAGACAATACTTTAGGATACACAGATGAATAACAATCTCACTGAACTAGGATTCTTTGCAAAGAAAGGCTAGTAAGACCAATATTAATATTTTATTTTAAATAATAGCTCTTTTACTAGACCTTCATAGAATCTGAATACTTGGCTATTGGATCACAAGTGATTAGGCAACTTAAGCCGTTCCTTTGAATTAAGTGCTATGTGACCTGCCAAGTCCTGAAGAGCACATAAGAAGCAATCCCTCATTAAGTGGAACTAATACATATTAGCTAGCACATGAGTAGGTCTTGAAGATCCAGATAATCCAGGCTTTAATAACACCTACTGCTATGCTAAGTTCTATGTTTCATGGAAAATTCCTTATCATCAGTTGATGGAGGAAAAACAATACCTAAGGTCTGGTGTTCACTGATGGATATGCTGGCATCAGGCAGCAGTAATCTAAAATTATATTACATTTACATTCAGGGGTGGTCTTGAAAGAGTGGTAAATAGATTTTCTTCCAGTGAGAAAGACTTTAGGCAGTGCATCTGATTGTCTGCTTTCCTTGGGAAACAGCCAGATGAATGGATATTCATGGATTCCTGGGCAGTGGCAATTTGCTGATTGATCAGGAACTTGAAAGAAACAAGATTTGATGATAATAAAGTACAAAAATGGTCAGTGGATGAACTTCTGTGAATGGGCATAGTCTTTGAGTATGTTTTGCCCTCTGTTAATACTTAACCAAAAATGTCTACTGCAAATGACTTTCTCCATAATCAGGTAGAAAAAAATGGCTCATTTTTGGATGTCAGTTACCTTCATTCTTTAATCCATCTACAAAGTAGTCATTATATAAAAATGCAGGTTATACATGGTCTCAATAACTGGGTTTCCCATCACTGACAATGATCTGACTACTTATAGCAAAGTGCGAAGGCTGCTAAGTCAAAGGTCAGTGCTGAGCCCCTGATACGTTACTTGCATAGGGAGATCAGTCAGACTCTTGGAGGAAGATTACGGAGGGGAGAGAAGATGTAGATTTAATTTCTTCTCCTATAACACTTCTATAGAATGGTAGAATGCCTCATTAAAGATTCAATTATGGCACCTGCTGAAAAAAACTCCAGTGAAGCTGGGGTACTTTTCTACGTAATGTAGTGTGTGCTTTGAAACAATGACAATTATGGTGTTATTTCTTCTATAGCCAGAATATATAGGTATGAGAATAAGGGAGTGGAAATATGAGTGGTCTCTCTTACTATACTGCTTAAATAATTAGCTCACAAATTTTTTGCTTTCTTTTCCTACAATCTTGGACTCTTTTTATCTTGAGTTCTTAGTTCTTAATGGAGAAAAACTTTCAAATGGGAGGTAATATTGGTCTTGTTATTTTAAGTAGAGACTAACAATAGGTTCTTCATACTCTTGAACCAACAGATAGAACAGAGTGATTGATTCCAAATATCAGTAAGAAATAAGGCTGCTGGTACTCAATGGGAGGCAGGGAAAACTAGGTATGAAATCTACATGCTTTATGGGGCACCTCTTGGTACTTCCATAGTAAATAGTAGATATCAGCCAGGTGCAGTGGCTCAAACCTATCATCCTAGCACTCTGGGAGGCCAAAGCAGAAAGATTGCCTGAGGTCAGGAGTTTGAGACAAGCCTGAGCAAGAGCCAGACCCCATCTCTACTAAAAATTGAAAAAAATTAGATGGCCATGGTGCATGGTGGCACATGCCTGTAGTCCAGCTACTCAGAAGGCTGAGGCAGGAATGTGAGGTTGTAGTGCTTCTGTACTCTAGCCAGGGTGACAGAGTGAGACTCTTTCTCAAAAAAAAAAAAAAAGAAAAAAAGAAAAAGAAACACAGTAAATGGCAAATGTCAATGAAAAAATATAGCAATCCAATAAATGCAGCACTATAATGAACTCAGAACCTTCAAAAATAATTTTAATCACCCCATCAAGTAAAGAATCCTAACCAGCTGAGATGTTACCTGTGGATGATGGAAATTAGCATAGGTAAAAATAAAAAGAAGTGATAAATACCAGTTATGGCCTTTTGATCACTTACAAAATATTGGCTACATTACCAGTGTGTATTTCTATTAGGTTTACATCAAAGAAACATTTATCTGTTCATTTTTTTATAAGTTTGTTTATATAAATTTCTCCTTTTCTTTTCCGTTTGGAATGAGGACTCTGGTAATGCTTAACTTCACTTTCATAGATCGCCAGCAGATCAGTAGAAACCACATCCATAACTAGGAAGGAATATATATTGCTTCAAATTCCTGGAATTGATACAGTTACTATGACTCTTGGAACTTTGTGTTTGCTCTTTTTGCAGAGACATTAAGAGATATCCAACTGTGATAGATTTTACCTCAAACACATGAAGTTGTTGTATGGTTAAAGGATTAGAATGTATGCTAAGTAAAAAAACAAACAAACAAACAAAATATATTTAGTAAACATTTATGTTTAAAAAAGCAAGTTAATAAATTCAAAATTCCAGAAAACATTTACCTCTAAGTGCTATGAGAATGGGAAAAAAGCAGAAAATACAGGTTTGTTTAATGGTTCTGATGATGATTCCATTCTTCTATTAGATTTTGAGATTATTAGTGATACAGAAAAATGGACCAAAAAACTGGGGCCCAGCCTGAAGACCATGTGGGTTCTTGATTTCACACAAGAAAGAATTCAAAAATGAGCCAACAGAATAAAGTAAAAGCAAGTTTATTGGAGCAAGAAAGTAAAAGAGGCTTGTTCCATAGGCAGAACAGTGGCTATCTCTTAGAGCAATAGACAGTAGCACTTTGAGAGTTTCCCGGGTCTTACTCTATACCTTCTATTTAATTTTATGTTAAGTGGAGGGAATATTATTCATAAGATTTCTGGGAAAGGGGTGTGGAGTTTCTGGGAATGAGGGTTTCTCCTCTTTTTAAACCATATAGCATAACTTCCCAGAATTGCCATGGCATTTGTAAACTGTCATGGTGCTGGTGGGAATTTCTTTTCTTTCATTTATTTATTTATTTTCTGTGTGTGTGTGTGTGTGTGTGTGTGTGTGTGTGTGTGTGTGTGTGTTGGGAATTTCTTTAAGTATGCTAATGCATTATAAGCAGGGTATAATGGGCAGTGAGGTTAACCTGAGGTCATTTTTCCTGGCCATCTTGGTGCTAGCTGGTTTTGGCCGGTTTCTCTACCACCTCCTGTTTTACCAGAGATCTTGGTTCAGATTTTATGACTCTTTATCAAGCAGGGCCTGCCGTTTTCCTATCTCATTAGTGTTCATTGTAGTATCATGATTTAAAACTTCCATATATACTATACACATTCTTTTACATGTATCAAAAATGTATTCCTTGATTATAACCTTGGGTCTATCCTAGCATTTTAAAGCTTGTTTTTATGATATTTGTCCTTGAAATCATGTAAGTCATCATGTCCTAGAAACTTAACTGCTTCTTATTTAACCTTCCTCTGTCTTCACTTATTTTAATCCAATATGTTACATCACTCTTAATTTTAATCATATATTTATCAACATTATTTCTCTGGTTTTCCTACTGTATCAACTGAAGTGATCATTCCCTTGTGACTTCCTCCACAAACAGCAACAGCGTAACTCCTCTCCTTGTCCTCAAAATCACAATGAAATACCAACAGTCGTCTACCCAGTTGCCTACCTCATTCTTTCTTCCTCTTAATCTTTCAATGTTCCACATCTTCACATCAATCACACCAGTTTAGAGTACCAATATATCCAGTCTAGATTACTGCCACAAATTCTCTAATACCATATGCATTCTTAAACAATTTTCCATGCTCCATGGTATAATCAAGGTGATCTTTCTAAAGTGCATGTGTAAATTTTCTTATAACATTCAGTGGCATCTTGTTACAAGATGAAATAATTATAATATAATATTATGGAATAATTAACAATGTTTTATGAAACTATGAAATAATATTAGAAAATATTTGGGATATATTTGCAATTTAATGTATGTCACAAAGTTTATATAATTTGATTTTAGTTTTGTAAAAAAGTAATGTTTATGCATGCATGTAAAACTATCTGTATATTTATGTCTATTTTTATTTCTTTCAACATATCTATTATCTCATTATCCATGCATAGAAATTACTGTAGAGAAAGACATAAAAATCTTAAGAGTGTGTGTCCTTGAATTAAGAGTTACAGCAATTTTTGTTTCTTATTTACATGTTCCACCACTTTCCAAATTATCTACAATTCATATCTGTGCTTTCCATTTTTGTTACAATATGTATCTATTGACATAATCAGAAAAATATGTTAAAAATATAAGTAATATATAGATTTTCCCCTTTTCACCTCCTAGTTGATATGAACTTTTCTGCTTTTCTTCAAAAACAACTAAAAATCTGAGGGAAAAATGTACCAACATTAGATCCTGTGAGATTCTGTCTGATTTAATCCTGGCTCCTTTGTACCAAGTAAATGTCAGCTAACTTCACTTTGCCAGATGTGAGGCATTTATCCATGAATGTTTGCTCATTTGACAATATTAGCTCTGGCTTAAGTCAAATGTTACTTATAGGGGAAGGGGAAAACATTGATATTTAAAGCCTCCTCACCTATATATGCCATTATTACACACACATACAATTTCCTATCAAAGATGTATATGTTTAGATCATGTCTAGTCCTTTCCTCTCTGCTTCCTCTCCAAATAGAATTCTGAGGGTCTTTGTTGCAAATTATTCTATACAGACCCTATGATCGATTAGTAGAGTGGTAGGGTGACCATTCACTAGTTTTCTAGAACAGAGTTGAAAGATCACTACTAACAGATTATGCTATTAATTTTTCCTCTCATATCTCTGTGCCAATCCCTCTCTGCCCTGCCCAGCAAAATTTTAAAAAGTGCTCTGTTTGCTTAGGTTCTTTATATTAATAGATTCTGGTTATTAGCCCTTTATTGGAATGTATAGTTTGTGAATATTCTCTCCCATTCTGTAGGTTGTCTATTTTCTCTGTTGATTGTTTTCTTAGCTGTGCAGAAGCTTTTTAGTTTACTCAAATCCCATTTATTTATTTTTGTCATAGCCATTGGAGTCTTATTCATAAATTATTTGAGTAAGCAAATCAGCAAGAAAAAAATACATAACCCCATTAAAAAGTGGACAAAAGACATGAACAGAAGCTTTGCAAAAGAAGACAGACAAATGACCAATAAACATAGGAATAAGTACTCAGCGTCACTAATCATCAGGGAAAATTCAAATTAAAACCACAATAAGATATCACCTTACCTCAATCAGAAGGGCTTTCATTAAAAAATCCGAGAACAATACATGCTGATGTGGATGCATAGAGAAAGGAACACTTACACACTATTGGTGGGACTGCAAATTAGTACAACCTCTATGGAAAACAGCATGGAGATTCCTCAAAGAACTAAAAGTAGACCTACCATTAGATCCAGAAATCTCACTACTGGATATCTGCCCAAAGGAAAAGAAGTTTTTCTATCAAAAAGACACCCGCACTTGAATGTTTATTGCAGTACGATTCATAATTGCAAAGATGTGGAATCAAACCAAGTGCCCATCAGTTCATTAGTGGATTAACAAAATGTGCTATATGTATACCTTAGAGTACTACACAGCTATAAAAAGGGTGAATTAATACCTTTTGCAACAATTTGGATGGAACAGGAGACCATTCTCCTAAGTGAAGTATCTTAAGATTGGAAAAACACACACCATGTGAACTCATTATTATTAATAAATTGGAACTAATTTATTATCATATGTGCACAGAGGGAAGTGAAACTCAGTGGAAATCAAATGGGGTTTAGGGGGAAGGAGGAGAGGGGCAAACACCTGCCTAAGGAGTACAATGAACACTGTTTGGATGATGTGCACACCTATAGCTGCAACTCAAGCCTTACAAAATAGACCCATGTAACCAAAAACATGTGTACCCCCTTAATATTTGGAAATTTTAAAAAGTGCCCCATTTACAAATGGTGTTTCCAGCATTCTTTTAATTGGTTCACTTAATAATTGGTGTTGGCTGGGTACAGTGGCTCAGGCTTATAATTTTAGCACTCCGGGAAACCAAGGCAGTAGGCTCGCTTGAGGCCAGGAGTTTGATAAGAGCCTGAGCAACATAGCATGATCCTGTTTCTACAAAAAAATAAAAAAAATTTAGCCAGGCATGGGTGATGCACACCTGCGGTCCCAGCTACTGGGGAGGCTACGGTGAGAGAATCACTTGAGCCCAGACGTCTGAGGTTGCAGAGAGCTATTGTGATGCCATTGCATTCTAGTTCAGGCAACAGAGCTCAACACTGTCTCAAAAAAATAAAATAATAATAACTGATATTGTTCAACTGTTTCCAGGTGCTTTAGTCATACCTGTGCTGAGCTCTACCTTATAGCACATAGCCTAAGTATATACTGTGTGACAGGCATTTTCATTAGTCTTAGAGATATCTTCCTTAATAGAATAGAATCTAAGCTCTCAAAGCACTCTCATTTAGCTTTTCTTAAAATAATACCACGGGTACATCTAGAGCAATAGCTTTTTATTCATGCCTACCTACATATTCATTAAGTAAGCCTTGCATTGCACGTGGCTCATGAAGAAAATTTATTTCTCTCTTCTTTCTTGAAGATTTTTAGAGAAAGTTTAAGATGGCTACTCCAAGTTGATTTTTACGAGAAGAAAGGAAATGTACATTCATACTGTGCCCACTCTTTTCTAAGCTTTAACATAAATTTATAAAATTATATTTTAAGATACATAGTGTAAATCATATTTTCATTTGAGAAAGATACATGCCTGGATAGCCCCAAAATTTCTTATCACCATAAGGAGAATGTTAACTTATGCTCACACATACAAGTTCCAGGTACTAGGAAGACTATAGATTAAATGAAAAATGAAACATAAGCTTTGTATAGGCCATAATATTTTGTTCACTGATTGAAAAGGCAATCAAATTTGCACTTTGAGTTTGGACAGACCTGGGTTTGAATCTCTCCTCTGTGAACTAACGTGCTATAACCACTGATAAGTAACTTTATTTTAATTAAATCAGAACAATAACAATAAACTCACAAGATTTTGAGAAGTATTAAATGGAATATTACATATAAAGAGACTTGCATGTAAAAATGAAAGCACTCAATAAATGGTAGTTTCTCTCTTTGTTTCTATAGATAATATGATCCACTAAGAGGAGTTTTATCTAGGGCTTAAGAGGATGGACACTAGACCCCTTTCTGGGCTCAAATACTAGCCCCTCCACTGTAAAACTGGTGTCTTAATTTACAAATCCCTTAGCTCTTAGAGAGACTGAAGGGATTAAATGAGTTATGATATATAAAGAACAGTGAAGTATATTATTATTATTACCATTATTTAATGAACAAAAGAAGCCCTGTCTACCCAGCGGTAACTTCTAGGTAGCTGCTATGTCTGTGAATCTGGTAAGACATGTGATAGAAAATAATTTTTCTAAGCCTTATGTCTAAAATAGGTTAAGAAATCAACAAACATTTATATTATTGATTTGATTTAATATGATCAATTTTCTTTATTCAACTCTAATGCTAACTCTCATTTGGGGAGTTCATCAGAGAACCAACCCATCTTGTAATTACACACTTGTAATTTTTCTAAACGAAAACAGCAGCATCCCCCAAAACCAGCAAAAACAGACAATACTTCTTTCAGTCATCAGCATGATACATTTTCCCCATTCCTGTGTTTTTGTAGGTGTCCAAGACATTTCAATTTACTTTGCTTCAGTTCATTATTAGCTCAGTTTCTCCCACCCTTTTCTTTCTGTGTCATCTCTCCACTTCTTTTTCTCATAAGTACAGAATTTTACACAATTTCTCAAGATTTTCTTGAGCATGATTTCTTCCCTGAATTATATTTTAGCCTGTCCACAAAGCCTTAAGCCTTCTTCATGGAGAACTTAAGCTAAACAATTTTGCCAGATAACTTTCTTTTTTATTTGACAAGTGTTTAAAAAATATATTGATGTTATTATCATTTTAGTCAACAATGGAAAAATATCTCTGTGAAATTCTTTCCTAGTTTCATTTTGAAAATAAAATTTGTAAAAAACACTATAGAAATGTAATTTGTGTGTTATATTTATAGTTACATATAAATATTAAATTAACAATCTTTAGAAACATTTTCATCCACCCTTTAAAAGCTAGTTATGTATATTTTCTAAGTAACAATACACAGTATCAAAAATGAATATGCATGTTGGGATTTGCAATGTCTTAAACATGAAGATTAGTTTTGGACATTCATATGTGTGTACGTGTGCCCACGTATACATATACGTGTATATTATGCATTTCTGACTCCAACTTAATATTCATCCATGTCAAATTCTGAATCCTACAAGGTAAGAGGGATGAAATTGCTGATTGAAGCCTTGGCAGTAGACAGAACACATTACTATGAGGGCTTCAGGAAAGCTTTTTACTCAACTCCCTTCCCATAGGAGTTTACATTTTCTGTTTTATCTCTGGGATTGAGTTTAGTGACAAGCACACATTGAAAGTCTGTGAGAAATGCCAGGGGAGCTGCTTAACAGCATTCAGATGCAGAGATGGCATTTGAGTCCCCAGAAACTTGCCTGCTTTTTTTGCATTAGAAATCCTAATCAGGTGAACTTATAGGGTAGCTGGAAAAGAGACTACCTATCTGCATATTCTTTTTTACTACTAAAAGATGCATCCTATTTTTGAATAAAATGTAAAGAGTAGACATCTGAATAATTTTCATTTAATTGGTAGGCCTAAGGTAGTGAAATGGCTGGTTCTTTGACAGAAATATGGAAATTGTATATATTTTTTATAATTATTGTACTACGTGGACCCATTTTACAAATTATGTTTTGATATAGTCCTTTGCTCAGTGATTCTGGTCACTTTTCTCTACACAAATAGCCATCATGTTTCAAATTATACTATTATAATATTTATTTGGCATTCTATGGGAGAAAAATTTAGTAGTTGACAGTGATCTGTTATCAACAGCCAAGCATTACAATTCTTTATGCTTGAAAGGGGTACGCATTTGTTTGTAAATTGTATGTAATTTGATTGAAATGTTTCCACCATTAAATATGTCTAGAATTCTAAGTGTAGCTGAGCTGTATAATTAAGAGCAGCACAGATATTTTGTCTTTCATAGTGGTAACTACAATGTAATACATTCAGTACTGTGAAATTAAGAAAGGTAGGAGAAAAGAATATAAAAGCAAATGACTGAATTGGAAAAGTGATAAAAATGTAATCACTGAAGCGGTGAGATAAGGTGCGTTGTGATGTTGGCACTCTGAGTGATGTTAACTCTCAATTGTTAAAATTTAAAATCATTCCATCTTGCATAATATTTTTAAATGCACATAAAACAATTAATTTAAATTTGAAATATCTGTCTTACAAAGAATTAACCTCACTCTCCAGACAAGATGTTTAAGGTTAAATATAATAGAAACATAAATCTTCTGTACGTCTTATTAAAGGAGAGATATCTGCAGTATCTGAGTTAGATTTCTTTCAACCAAAAACTCCCGTTCTGAAATGCTAGCATTCTGACACAGTGACAAATTGCTGGAACAAATGCTAAATAGTTAAATGGACAGGTGATGGATGGCCTCATAAGCCTTGCAGGGCAGCCTGTGTAAGATACTAATTGGTTCTGTGGAACTGGTTTTAGTCAATAAATTCATTTGGGAGTTTTTTTGTGTGTTAGACATCTTTAAAGAATGCAGTGCTGTAGGTGACAAACACTTGCAACATATTAGACCACCAACAACTTTATTACACCCACTGTACAAGCTATCTCTTTTCTTAGTTCTAGCCTATACTCAAACACTAATATTCAATTAGTGCCCAAAGGTGAGATTTCTTATGGGTTGTCAAATTTAACATACAACTTTTGAGATTACTTATTTTTCTCACTCCCAAAAGTTCCTTATTCTTTTCTTCTTTCCAGAAGCATCCCAATTTTGACATTTTTAAACAAAATATAAGTGATAGAGTTTTTTGTTTTCCTATAAGATCAGAATGTAAAGGATACTTTTCCTTCCAATATATGTGAAACACTAAAAGATCTAAAAAGTTTTAGGACAAGTTGCTTCTCTTTTCAGTTCTTTTTAAAAAATGATAAAATCTTGTGTGTATTATTTATCAAATTTGCTTTCAAAGGCAAATTAGAGGAAAGAAAGAAGAAAGAAGGGAAGGAGGGAAAAAAGGTGAAGAAGGAAGAAAAGAATGAAGGAAAAAAGCAGAGAAGGAAGGAAGGAGAAATGAAGGGAGAGGGGAAGAAGAGAGAGGGAGGAAGGAAAAGAGGTGAAAAGAATGAAATTCCAATTGACTGTGTCCTTAGAAGACACTAAGAAATTAAAAATAAACTTTCTTAGATTAATAGAAATAAATACTGACATACCAATTTGTTCATTCCTCACAAATGTCTCAGACTTTTTTGTACAGTAGCAGAGAAGGCCAGTTACCAATTTGAATAGTCTATTGGAGAAAGGAAGTTCTTTTGAATCTGAAACTATGTTTCTACTTTTAATGCATCCCAGGCATTCCCTCTTTCAAGATTGAGAAAAGACTATGAATAATTCCTCTGCCCACAAATATCCCATTTCTGCGCAAAAAAGAAATGAGACAGTCTGCAGAAAACAGCTAACAGGCACTGGAAATGGAATGATTGAGTTTAAATTTAACACCAGGACTTACAACTGTGTGAATCTGGGAGAGTTTCTTTATCTCTTTCTTCATCTGTAAAATGGAGATAATATTAACACTTGATTCATAAGTTTGTAAGTGATTTACATATGTAGCATATATCACACCATCATCCAGAACATAATAAGCACTCAATGAATTTCAGATATCATTATCATAATCATCATTATATATAGTTTTTACATTTCTTTAACAAACCTGACTTTGTAAACCTTCTGTGAAATGAAATTTGTAAGATAGAGATTTGACTTATGGTTATAATCATTATACAGTAAAGGGAAAATTGAATAGGAAACACAGTATGTATTAACATATACATAATTATAATTGCACACCTATGAAATACGTGCCTTTCTGTTTTAAAAATACTTCTCTTAGCATACCTCTATGTTCTTTCTATATGAATGATAAATAGCCACATTATGCTTGCTATGTAAAATGGAAGTTTATATAATTAGCTTAGAAATTTCTGATAGCATATTGAATTATTCTGGTGACACTAATTCCCTGACCTGAATTAACCTGCTTGCTCTTCTGAAGTTTTGGATTTTTTAAGAAAATCATAGTCTTTTCTGCTTTTTATGATCAGCATAACCATCATGTAAATTAAAAAATCACTTATCTAAAGAGCCAAGCTGAAACAAACCAACAAAAAATATTGTACCAGTTAAAAATATCTACATTGATAAGAATTAATACTTTAAAAACAAAGCAGTCAGTATTTCTTCTAGATGAAGAAATGAGAAAGTAGGCAGCTTGTGAATTTAGTTCTAAACCTCAATAACGCTGGTCCCCAAAACTCTGAGTTTCTCTTTTCCTTTCGGTCATAATGGCCTGAAGGTTGCAGCAGCTCTAGCCCTCATGTGTGGGTTCCAAAACAGGAGGGCAGACTTGAATGGTAGCACCTGCACTTGTTTCTATTTTAAGAAATGCAAAATTCCTCTCAAAAGTTTTCAGTGGCCTTCAAATTGCATTTCATTGATCAGATCTGTGTCAAATGGCCACACCTCATATCAACAGAAGTGGGAAAAATGACTACATAACCTTTTCAGTCTAGAGAGTGGAAGTGGCAAGAACAGGTAATGGATCTGTATCAGATGGGCCAATGAAAAATACTATCACAATAATATTATTCATTTTTACAGAAATCACAAAAATTATTGACAATATTTAAAAAAAGCTCCTTCCTTTTGTCAAATTAGCTTTTTATACAATGGTTACCATCCTTTCTCTTCAGTGTATATCAAAGTTATGATGTATTTTCTTATTAATGGATTATAATAAACATATTGGGAAAAATATTGGGAAGACATCAGCCTAGGCAAAGAATTTATGAAGAAGACCCCCAAAGTGATCACAGCAGCAACAAAAATAAAAAAATTAGACCTGATCAAATTAAAAAGCTTCTGCACAGCTAAAGAAACTATCACTAGAGCAGACAACCTATATAATGGGAGAAAATGTTTGCATGCTACACATCCAATAAAGGGCTGATAACAAAAATCTATACAGAACTTAAGAAAATTAAGAAGAAAAAATCAAACAACCCCATCAAAAATGGGCAAAGCATATGAACCGAAACTTTTCAAAAGAAGGCAGAATAATGGCCAGTAAACATATAAAAAAGTGCTCAACGTCTCTGCTCATCAGGGAAATGCAAATCAAAACCACAGTGAGATATCACCTAGCTCCACTGAGAATGGCCTTTATCAAAAAGTCCCAAAACAACAAATGCTGGAGTGGATGAGGAGAGTTAGGAACACTCTTACATTGCTGGTGGGACTACAAATTAGTACAATCCCTGTGGAAGGTAATTTGGAGATACCTCAAAGGGCTAAAAATAGAAATATCATTTGATCCAGCAATCCCACTATTAGGCATCTACCTAGAGGAAAAAAAGACATTCTGTAATAAAGATACTGGCATCTAAATGTTTACAGTAGCACAATACAGAATTGCAAGGATGTGGAGACAACCCAAGTGCCCATCAATACATGAGTGGATTAATAAAATGTGGTATATGTATGCCATGGAATACCACTCAACTACAAAATTCAAAAACAATGGTGACCTAGCACCTCTTATATTATCCTGGATAGAGCTTCAGCCCATCCTTCGAGGTGAGGTATCACAAGAATGGAAAAACAAGCACCGTAAGTACTCGCCATCAAATTGGTACTAGCTGATCAACACTAAGGTGCTCACGTGAAGTAATATTCATTAGGTGACGGTCAGGTGGGAGGGTGTTCTGGGGATGGGTAAACGCACAACTAATGGATGCCGTGCCCACTGTAAGGGGGAAGAACAAGCTTGCTGCCATGGCTTGGGTGAGGCAAAGGCATTATATGTAACCAAAATGTTTGTACCCCCATAATATTCTGAAATATATAAATAAATAAAAAGTTTATATCACTAGTAATCAAATAACCTTTCTGTTGACACTGAAACAATATGTAATATTTAGCTATCAATCCAATAAAATTTATGAGAGGTAAAATACACCATTAAACTAAAATATGATCTTTGTGCTATTTTTAAGAAAAAAGTAATTATGGTTATTTGTTATGGTAAGGAATATAAAGGAGCAAGCCTACATGAAGATCTTGTTAACTTTATTGTTTAACAATGGAATTTTAATTCTGTATGCAAAAATCATTGTGGCTTACATTGCATTTTTCATGAAAATTAGTGAAATTGCATGAATATCATAATGATGAATTATAGAGAAGATTATTTTAAACTTAAGAGCATTCTATATTTCAGTGGGTACATCTAAGAAACAAAGAAGCATAGTTAATATGCCAAGACACTAAAAAAGAGGGAACAAATTAAAAATTGGTAAAAATTAAGCACTAAGGAACGTCACTCCATGGGAGTTAGAAATTATAGTCTTAGTATGTCAAATTCAAGTACTATACAGTCATCTGCAACTTAGTATCTTACAGGCTTTATATAATTATATAATTCTGCATCATCTCTGCATTATGCACTTGTTAAAAATGTATTTTTGAACAGCTTTCTTGAAGTATAATTTACATATACAGATTTTCATATATTTAAAATATACAATTTGCCATCTTTATGTATGTTTGCATCCATGAAGCCATCACCAAAATCAAGATAGTAATACATCTGTCACCCCTTTGCCCTGCAAGCTTCCGGTCACAACATTGTCATCAACCAAATCAATACATAACCCTGTTTCATGTGTATTTCTGCCTAAGGACACATTATTCAATATAAATTTTTGAATAATGAACATTGAATTCATGGCCAGTAGCATCATCACTCATGCCTGAACGAAGCTCATCTAACACACGTGTTTACTTCACAAGGCACATCACCAGACGGTACTTCGGTACTATGGTTGGGCACAATTTTAAACAGCAAAATCACCAATGAAAAGCACAAAAATGCAAAAACGTGACACTACATATACTGCAAATAGGAGACAATATGACACTTGAAACAGGAAGTCAGAGTGTTGTCACCTACCTTATTCATGCTCAGCTGAGATAGTGTGAGTTGGATGACTCAAATTTTTCACAGTGCTGCGCACATACATATTCTCAAATGCTCACGAAAGCTCTGTAAGCATTGATTTTGGGTTTACAAAGAAGTTTTATCCTGTAGCCAAATTTACAGATAGGGAATTCAAAACTAATGAGGATTGACTATACTAGAATTTGTTTAATTCACCCACTGATGATATTTTTGTTGTTTCCCAGATTTTGGCTAATACAAACATTTGTGTACAACTATCATAAGCCATCTTTTCTTACAGGTAAACATTCAAGAGTAGAGTGGCCAAATCGTACAAAATGTGTATGTTTAACTTTAAAAAAAAAACAAAAAAACACTAAACTATTTTCCAACCTGGTTGTAGCATTTTACATTCTCACCAGTAGGGTATCAGAGATTCAGATACTCTGCCCCATTGCCAACACTTGGTACGATCAGTGTTCTTAATTTTATCCATTCATATGGTATGAACTTGTATCTCATTGTGGTTTTAATTTGCATTTTCTTAATGACAAATGATGCTGAGCATCATTTCATGTGCTTTAATATCCTTAATCTTCTTTTATGAAGTATCTTTTCAAATTCTCTGCCCATTTCTAAAAATTATTTTCTTATTATTGACTTTTAAGAGTTTGTGTATAAATTCTGGATACAGAAAATATGGTGAGCAAGTATTTTTTCCCAGTCTTTGGCTCATCTTTTCGTTTACTTTCTAAAAGCAGGAGTTTGTATTTTGAGAAAGTTCATTTCATCAATGTTTTCTATAATGAATTATGCTTTTGGTGCTGTGTCTAAGGAATTTTCGCATAAATCAAGGTTAAAGTGTTCTATATTTTATTTTAGAACTTTTATAATTTTAGACTCGGCATTTACAACTATGATGCATTTAGACTTAATTTTTATATATAGCACACTGTACAAATTAAAGTTTTCTCCTTTTTTTTTTTTTACAGACTTTCCATTGTCCCAGCCCCATTTGTTGAGAAGTTACCTTTTCCCACTGAATTTCCTTTACAATATTTTCAAAAATAAGTTTTTCATATATATGGGGGTCTATTTCTGGATTCTCTATTCTGTTCCTTTGATCTGTTTGTCTATATTTGAGCCAAAACTGTGTCCTCTTGCTTCCTGTTTCTTTATTCTGGGTCTTGAAATCAGGTTTTCCTAGCCCTAAAATATTGTTATGTTTTCCCAAGTTATTTCAATTATTTAAGATCCTTAGCATTTCCATATGAATTTTGGAATTAAAGCATAAATTTCCATGAAAAGTTCTGATGGGATTTTGATTAGGATTGTGTTGAATCTTCGATAAATTTGGGGAAAATTAATATCTTAATTCTGAGTGCTCTGAGCCAGGACCATGATAAAATCCTACCATTTATTTAGATCTTCTTTAAATTCTGTCAGCAGTAGTTTTAAATGTATATACTTTGCATATATTTTGCTATATTTATCCCAAAGTAATTCATATTCTTATTCTATGAAAATATTACTTTTAAATTAAATTTTCTTGCTCTTCATTGGTAGAAAAAAGATGTAACAGGATTGCTTTTTGTATCTTAATGTCCTACCCTGCAACTTTCTAAAGTCACTTATTTAAGTAGCGTTTTGCAAAGGTTTATGTTTAGCAGGAGCTTAGAGTAGACCTGGCTGCTGCAGTAGTTCCAACACCATGAGCACAGCTGAGAGGAACAAAAAGAACCCCAGTATCTCTACCAATTACATAAATCCCATGAGACAGAACACTCACAAGTTAAATAAAGCAGATTTCTTAGTCACAGATAGGCAGCAAAGACAAACCGAAGCCTAAGATTCATGTTAAGTTGGTCCCCAAGGTTCAAGGAAGCTGCCCAGGGTGGATGGAGTTTCTTCTCCTCATGACCCGTGTTACACTTACTGAAGGACTCCAGAAGAACTATGCTCTAATTTACATGCTCTGGGTGTCACTTGGGTCTCTGAGCACAAGCTTTATAGCATATTCTGGTCTCAAAGGAATGGAGGACAAAGCCTGGATTATTTGAACACCTCCTCCTTATCTCAGTATGTTGCTTTTTTTGACATATTCTGCCACATTCTGAGGACTGCATGCAATAGTGGGATGAACTGGGTCAACCGAGGTCACCTGGGGACCTGTTCTCCTACACTTTTCTTGTACACAGATAATAGTGCCTTATGCAGATAAATTTTATGTCTTTTTTAAAAATATGGATGCAAATTATTTATTTATGCCTTATTTCACTGATTAGAAACTTCAGTACAGTGCTGAATGGGGTGCTAAGTATAGACATCCTTGTTTCATTTCTAATCTTAGTGGGGAAGCATTCAGGCTTTTAACATTAGGTATGATTGTTAGGTTATTGGTAGGTACCCAATATCAAGTGAAAGAAGTTCTCTTTTTTCTTAGTCTGCCAAGAGGTCTTTTCCATTTATTTAATTTTTTAAAAATCAAGAATAGATGTTAGATTCTGTCAAACGATTTTTCTGCATCAATTGAGATGATCATAGGGGTTGTACGTGAATGTTTGTGAGTATTTGTGTTAATATGGTAGATGAAAATGTTTGATTTTCAAATGTTAAATCACCCTTGTGTTCTTGGGATAAGTGCCACCTGGTCATAATATTTAATTCTTTTTATACTGTTTGACAGAATTTGCTAGAATTTTCTTTACAATTGTTGTATCTGTGTTTATGAAGGTTATTGTTTGTAGTTTTCTTTTCTTATGGTACGTTATGCAATTTTGATATCAGAATAATGGTGGCCTCAGAATGAGTTTGAATGTACTCTGTTTCTTGAATTTTGTGGAAGGGATTGTTTAGAACTGGTATTATTTCCTTTCAAAATGTCTGTTAGCATTCATCAGTGAAGCCATGTGGGCCTTGAATTTTTTTTTAGGGGAAACTTGACCTCAATTATTTAATGAGTATTTGAATATTTAGTTTATCTATTTCTTCCTGAGTGAATTTTGGCAATTAGTGCATTTCAAGCAATTTTTCCATTTTATCTGAGTTATTGAATATATTGTTATACATTTATTCATAATATTCCTTTATTGCCCTTTAAATATCTATAGAATCTGTTGTGATGATGCAACTGCTAATGTTTGTCTTCTTTCTTTTTCTCCCTCTTATTAGTTTGGTTATAAGGTTTTTATCAAGTTTATTAATGTTCTCAGAATATCCACTTCTGTTTTTTTAATTAATGTTAGCATTGTTTTCCTATGTTATCTTTATTAGATTTTTGCTCTGTCTGGCCTTTATAATTTGTATTGCTCATTTTGGGATGAATTCTCTTTTCTTTTTGTATTTCTTTAAGGTTGAATCTAAGGCCATGAATTTGTGACCTCACTTTCTTTCTAAGCATTTAGTGTAATAGCATTTAGTGCTGTACATTTAACCTCAGAGTGGTAGGTTGTGTTTTCATTACAAAGTGCTTTGTCATTCAGCAGAAAACACTTTCCAGTTTCCCTTGATTTCTTCTTTGACCCGTAAGTAATTAGAATTGTTTCTTGGTTTCCAAATATATTGGAGGAATCTACAAAGATATTTTGCTATTGATTTCTAATTCAGAGAATATAGTTTGTATGGGCTGAATATTTTTAAATTTATTGAAACTCAATTTATGGTCCAAATTTTGCTCTATCTTACATTGTACTTTTGAGTTGAATGTGTATTCTGCTACTATTGGATGGACTGCTTTACAAATGTCAAATAGGTCAAGTTGGTTGATAACATTATTCTGGTATCCTATATCTTTAATGATTTTCTGTCTATTGTTATATTAATTATTGAGAAAGTTTTATTAAAAGCTTAGATCAGGTTTTTTCCCCCCATGTATTTTGAACTCTGTTATTAGGTACATAAATATTTAGAATTGTTATGTCTTCTTCATGATCACTCCTTTATCTTTATGAAATTAATTTTTGTTCTGCATCTGTTAATATTCTTTGCTCTGAAGTGGAAATTTTCTGATATTTCTACAGTTCACATCCAGATTAGAAAGGAGCAAATTAAATTCTTTCTTTAAGAGACAACATGGTCACTTATGTACAAATCCTTTGGAATCTACAAAAACATTCCTTGAACTTGTAAGTGAATTAGTTAGGCAGAAAGATACACAATAACCAATTGCATTTCTTTATTTTAGAAATTACAAAATGAATTGAAAATTTGAAATTCCACTTACAATAACACCAATATTATGGAATATTTAAGAATAAATCTGACTAAGATATGCAGAACCTGTATCTGAAAATAGTAAAACATTTCTGAGAAGAAATAAAGATTTAAATAGATGGAGAGATACACACGTCCATGAATTAAAAGTTTCAATATTTTAAAGTTCCAATCATTTCAAAATTGATCTATAGATTCAGTGCAATTAAAATCAAAATCTCCCATCCAAGTACTAACCAGGCCCGACTAATAACCATTTAATTGTACACTTAAAATGGAGTAAAGACATGATATGTAAATTACACTTCAATAAAGACAAAAAAAAATCAAAATCTCATTAGCCTTTTCTCAAAAAGTAACACTGACTCTCAAATTTATATAGAAGTTCAAAGAAGAAAGAATAGCTAAAACAATTTTGAAAAGGAAGAGAAGGTTGGAGGATTTACTACATCAGGCATCATCAAGACAGTATGGCATTTGTTTAAAAAAGGACAAACAGATCGATGAAACAGAATACAGAATCCAAAAATAGACACATGCATATTATATCAAGGGATTTTCAGCAAAAATGCAAAAGCAATTCAGTTGAGAAAGATAGTCTTTTTTACAAATGGTACTAGAACAATTGGATATCCAAATGCAAAAACAAAGGCAAATAAAAAATTGATCCATTCCTTGCACCATAAAACTCCCAATATTTTATAAAACTTCTAGCTGAAAACATAGATGGGAATATTAGTGACCTTGGGTTAGATCAAGATTTCTTAGATGCAACATCAAAAGCAGGTTCCACATAAGAAAAAAAAAATTGAAAAATTTTACTTCACTAAACTTATGAACTTCTGATTTTCAAAATATTCTGTTAAAAGAATGTAAATATAAACCACAGACTGGAAGAAAATAATTTGAAATCATATATCTGATAAGGCAGCAGTTCCCCAACCTTTTTGGCACTAGGGATGGCATTTCATGGATGGCAATTTTTCCACGGAGGTGGGTGGGTAGACAGAACTCAGACAGTGAGTGATGTCAGAGATGGGGAGGAACTGTAAATACAGATGAAGCTTCACTGGCTTGCCCACCTATCACCTCACCTCCTGCTCTGCCAGACACAATTTTTCCATGGTGGGGGGAGGGGGAGCAAGTGGGTGGAGCTCAGGCAGCCATGTGTGGCCTGGTTCCTAACAGTCCAGGGACCAGTACAGGCTGAGGCCCAGGGCTTGGGGACTGCACCATAACACACCTATGAGGATGGATAGAATTAAAAAGACTTACCAAATCATGTTTTGGCAAGCATGTGACACAAATGGAGCTCTCATGCACAGCTAGTGGGCTTGCAAAATGCTGCAAATATTTTGGATCATAGTTTGGCAGTTTTTGAAAAAGTCACTCATAAAACTACCAAATTATCCAGGCTCTCTTCTCCTAGACATTTATCCAAAAGCATGTATGTGTATGTTCATACAGGGACTCATAAATGAGTGTCCACAACATTTATTTACAGTAGCCCAAAATTCATAATAATCCAAATGTCCATCAATAGCTCAATGAAGAAACAAATTTGGGATATCCAAATGGATAATAATGGAATATTACTACATTACTCAGAGATGTCTAGAAGTAGAGCCAAAAGGATATGTATGTTTATATATCTGTGTGTGTGTATATCTATAAAGAACATAAATATATGAAGAGATTTACTATTAAGATATTTGCTCACGAGATTATGGAGGCTGGGAGGTCTTAAAATTTGCCTTCCTTGACCTGGAGATCCAAGAAAGCTGGTGGTATTGTTCAAAGCCCTGAGAGTCAGAGAGCTGATGATATAGATTCCAGTTTCCCTCTGAAGGCCTGAAAACCAGAAGCACGAAGGGCAGTGGAAGATCGATGTCTGAGCTCAACAGTCAGGCACAGTTAATTCAACCTTCTTCTCCCCTTCTGTTCCATTCAGGCCCTCAAAAAATTGGATGATGCCCATTTTTTTGTTGAAAATGCCTTGATGTAATATGTATGTACCTTAAGGAGGATCATCTGCTTTGCTCAGTCCACCAATTCAAATGATAATGTTTTCTGGAAACACCTTCACAGACACACCCAGAAATAACTTTTAACCAGCTATCGAGCATACCCTGAGCCAACCAAGCTGAAACATAAAATTAACTCTTACAACTACCCAGCAACACGAGGAATGAACTATTGACAAATGGCATGGATAAATCTCAAAATAATTATGCTGAATGAAAGTAGACAGAAAAAATTGAATATTTTTATGACTATCTTTATTTAAATTCTAGACAATACAAATTAGTGTATAGTGACAGCTAAGTGACGGCATGGGGGTGGGAAGAGGGGATTGATAGAGGGATTATCATGGGCATGAGGAAACCTTCATGGGGGATAATGGACATGTTCACTATATTGATTTTAATAAGAGTCTCAAGGATATATAAATATATACATTATATATAAATATATATCTCCAAGCTTAAATGTGTATACATTAAAAATACTAGTTTATTATTTATA
Source organism: Lepilemur septentrionalis (assembly GCA_963573855.1). Lineage (NCBI taxonomy): Eukaryota > Metazoa > Chordata > Mammalia > Primates > Lepilemuridae > Lepilemur > Lepilemur septentrionalis. The sequence continues at coordinate 29,453 of CAUYMX010052867.1, forward strand.
TGTTAATTATATAATAATAAAGCTGCTAAAACAAAACTAAACAAATAAAAAGAATATAGGGATTAAATTTTGTACTTTCAATTAATAAATATTAACATCCCAAATAAAAAGCTTTTAAGATTTTAATTATATGTAAATACAGAGTGATAATATCATAGATTAATTGTAGACATGAAAAGTCAGATGTGGCAAGCTCAACTTCTAATTTGGTGTATTAATTATAAATATTATGCCAGTCTTGCTATTTTGCCAAATAGCTTAATTTTAGTGGTATATTTTTCTTAATTATTTGTATTTTATGGGCTGATCTATGGTTTCCATTCTCTATGTGTTTTCTCTTTGGTGTTTCCATCCTCCTCTCCTACCCAGCTATCCCTATAAACACACAAACAGCAAAATAAGGGCAGATAGGTTTCTAATCTCAATTGTCAGATTTCATGATGTGCTTGCATTTCTTTCACTCTGGGTGTAGCTACTGATCCTTAAATATCAAAGCCCATGCAAGACACCTTATCTTGTACTTGCAGCTGGTCAACACACTGAGGCAGGCTTAAGCACACCTCTCTCCTAAGTCCTGCTAAGGATTCTGCCAAGGCCTACCCCTTTGACACAAGTTGGCCTAGAAATCTCTCTGTTTTATCACAGCCCCTGTAGTATTAAGGTCATTAAGTATGAAATGTCCAATTTCCTTAAGTACTAAGTTTGAAAGTTGGTATCTGACATTTCACTGTGACGCTTCCTGTTATTTATATTGTGAAGATACATCCTTATTCTTTAAAATGTATAGTTTGGCTTGTGATTATCTTTCAAAGTTTTCTTTAGAGAGATTTTTGTGAAACCATGGATAAGTCAAAAATTTGTGTTATTTTCAAATATGAGTTCTGTCATGGAACCAATGCAGCGCACACAGCTTGAAATATCAATGAAGTATTTGGGAAGGATGTAGCTGAGGAATGCACAATACATCCATGGTTTGAGAAGTTCTGTCTAGTGATTAGAATCTTGAAAATAAGCCACCTAGGCAACCTGAGACCAACGTGGATAATGATGAGCTGAAAGCTGTAGTGGAAGTGAATCCATCTCAAACTACACATGAATTAGCAGCAAGATTTGGTGTTACTTTTCCAACAGTATTGCACCATTTGAAACACATTAGCAAGGTAAAGAAGTTAGTTAGATTGGTACCACATGAATTAAACAAGTGTCAAAAGAGAAATCGTCTCAAATCTTGCCTTTCTTTGCTGTCACGACATAAAGGAGAACCATTTCTACACTGTATTGTTATGTGTGATGAAAAGTGGTTTCTTTTTGACAATCACAAGTGTTCAGCACAGTGGTTGGATAAAGATGAAGTGCCAAAACACAGTCCAAAACCGAATATTCATCACAAAAACGTAATGGTGTCTGTTTGGTGGTCCAGCGCTGGTATTATCCACTGCAGCTTCATGAATCGATTACAGCGATATCTACTGCAACCAGTTGCATGAAATGATGAGGATGCTTGTGATTAAGCAGCCATATGGGTCAATAGAGACAGGCCAACCCTCTTACAAGACAACACTAAATCATATGTCATACAATCAATGCTGCTCAAACTATAGCAGCTGGACTTGGAAACTCTCTGTCATCCACCATATTCACTAGACCTTGCACCAACTGACTACTACTTCTTCCAGGCTTTGGACCACTTCTTGGAAGGAAAATATTCAATTCTCAACAAGCTGTGGAAAACGCCTTTTGTGATTTCATTGCTACTTGTTCTCCAGGTTTCTTCACTGCTGGCATAAACAAGCTACCATTAAGGTGGCAAAACTGTGTCAATAATTAGGCCTGCGGTCCCCAAACCCTAGGCTGTGGCCAAGTACCGGTCTGTGGTCTGTTAGGAAATGGGCTGCCCATCAATGCCTAAGCTCTGCACCATGCCATCCTCACTCACGACATCCAGTCCCCCCCCCCCCCGCCGGTCAATGGAAAAATTGTCTTTCATGAAACCAGTCCCTGGTGCCAAAAAGGTTGGGGACTGCAGGTATTTAGGTGCATTCTTTGATTAATTTTACTGCTTCTTGTTTGAGATATAATAAACTTTTTATTCAAAATCAGATATTTCATATTTAATGACCTAATTAAATGATGAGGATATTAACTTAGGTACTATTTTACTCATGAAGAATGAAATGGGAAATTCCATCTAGGCTGCTAAGCCTACACCATGTGGCCAGGTCTCCAGAATCTCCACTGGTGGCTAGAGGCGGGGCATTAATAAAACAGTACTTTAGCTTCACGCTTGTCTAATTTACATTGTGTGTACTCCTTCAGCTGGAAATTCCAAAATGGCTTAGAAGAGGGCAATTGGTAAGAGCCAGGAATTCTAGGATCTTGTGGTATTACCAACCATAAGAGCAGAAAAATTTACTCCAACATTTAACTATGAGGTTAACTGAAATGTGATATTTTTCTGATACAATCTAACATTATTTAAAACTATTTTATATAGGAATTATGATATTTATTCATGAAGTTATATTCCTGGCTCCATTGAGTAGACGGTAAACTACAATCACAAGAATATAATTATTTACCTGTGTAATTCTTTTGCTCAGGATAAGATCTTGTACGTAGTAGGCATTTATTCATTAAATGAATAAATATTTTAGCACTTAGCGCTGGAAAGATTATGACAGAATTGATATTTCTACATTGCTTCTGTCATAAACTGTAGAAGGTAAATAATGGAACGAGCAGTATGTCAAGGTAAATAAACAATGATAAAGGTGCTCATACTCATCCACCTTTTAATTGCTGTTTGAGGATTTTTATAGAACAAATTCTTTACTATTTATTGAGCACCTCCATTGAATACGCTGCAAGAGACTTTACATACATTGTCACCGATCCTTGTTTCAGCTCTACTAGGTAGATATTGTTTATATTTTAGCTTTGAGGGAAATACTTCCTGGAGAGGTGGAATGACAGGACAGAATCTGAACACTTTGAATATGTGCTCTTTCCAGTTACTTTGTCTTTAAATTAAAATACAAAATGTTAAAAATGAATATCATGTACATTTATTGAGTGGCCAGGTAATTTGGAGTCAGATATTTTTCAGTGTCACACATTTTGGGAAAATGAACTTTCTTTTATATAATTACATCCTGGTTGTAGCTCAGCACTCAGGGGAGCAAGTTACTGCCCTCCCTGAAGTTTTCTTTCTTTACTGGTCCAATTTTTCCAATCAGGTATTTGTTCTCACTTTTTAGGACTTAAATTTCATATTCCAAGAAAAAGTACTGCAGGTTTTTTTCCCATAATCCATTTAAGTCAGAAAGATCTAGCCATGCACTCTGGGGAATGTCTTGGTGCAGGCACATCCCAAGCATTGTGAGGTGGTTAGAGCAAGATTTCCTAACTCCCTAATGCATGCATCTTGCCAAAAATCTATTAATTTTGGCTGCTTGAACTCTTGCAGCTCCTCAACTTTGACTATTGCAGCCCCACATCCAGAGTATTTTCTCCTGGGCATTGACTGGTATGATAATATGTTCAACTATTAAATAACTAACTAATCTTAAATGAATGAGCATCATATTCTTCCCAAGTCATAACAATAGATTCAAAGGTTAGGACATTATCTCTTTCTTAAAAGCATGCATAGAATATGTATTTTTATAGAAATGCATTTTTAATTGAACAGTTTTATGCATGCTACAGTTGTATAAGAATGAAACTTAAGATGGTAGATTACATTAATGTCACTGAGAATAACCAATAATAACTGTCAATAAGAGCCATCTATTTTCATCAAAAGTATCTTGAATTGAAAATTTACTATAATTGAATTATTATTTGGTTAAGTAGCCATATAATTTGATTTGAAGACAAAGTAAAAGCACATTGCTGACATATGTGTATGTGTTTTATATAAATTGGAGCTTTATCCAGCAATTTAGCAGCTGAAGCCATACAGTAAATTGAATTGATTTGTAGTTGAGTTCTCAGATACACTTCTCTTGTTTCGGTGCTGTGATCAAATAGCGGACATATTACAGGAGTTAAGAGCTAAGCTGTCAAAGAGGACGAGCTGGATTTGTAGCTATCTGAGAGCCCACAGTAATGCTATGTACTTTCTTGCATTTAATCAGACTTTGTGGCTCCGTAGTACAAGCCTCTGGTCTCTTAGGAACTATAATAAATATTTTATTGTATTAATACTAAGAAATGTAGCCATACACCTAACTGAACAAACAACTGTTATGTGATTTCCAATATAGTGCTCTGCATTTATGTGCCATAAAATTCAAAGGTAGTTTTATCTAGAATATTGTACTATAAAGCTTAAATACTGAATCAAGTGTAGCCAAGAGACCTGAAATTGTCTAAATAAGTAAAAAAAAAAAATTTATAGAAATATTTTTTTTAGTTTTTGTTATTTTTATAAACTCTTGTCTATGTTCCAAACCTAATTTTAAATTTCATGTATTTTTAACATATATCACAATCTATTCATGACCAATTTTAAAGGCTAATGTTTCTATGACAGATAGTTATATAATATGTCATTTACAATTAACCTTTACAAAATTGGAGGGCCATGTTCCAATAATGCTATAGTTTAGTGAGAGTCATATCATAAAGCCTCTTTTTTTCTTTAGAAATACTCCCTTATTTGATAATTGAAGTCTACTTAACATGAAACTAAACTCAAATAAGTTAAGAGATTCTGAGAAATTATGATTTTTAACATAAAATGTAACACGTAAAGTTAGGCAACATTTGATGGCTAGGCTTTATCCATAGGGAAAACTGTTTGTGGGTTTTTCTTGCGATAACACTAACATTGAACATTAACCAAGCTCTTCAATTAATGTTAGACATTTCTAGAGAAAAAAAATGAAAATTACTTAAAATTCATGATTCATCTTTCACAAAGTTCTGTGTGTTTTCAGCTATAGTTGCTATTAATTAAGAAAAATCATGGTGTTATTATATTAATGTTTGATTTTTCAAAGAATTCCAAGTTAACCAAATATGATGTTTTTGAATGAATTTGAAGTAGTAGTTTTGAAATTGAAAAATTAAAAAGTTAATACTGCAACTACGTTAATAGAAATTTATTTTTTCTTGTTTTCTGAGACATTCGTGGCTGTTAAGTTTTTAAAAAGTAAACTTCCATGTTTTTTTTAATTTTGCTTGTAGGCCTCCTAGTTTTTATTAAAAATCATGTACAACATTATAGTTTATATAGAGAAGAATTCTGTAGTAGGCAACCAATAACAAATTTAATATTTTAAAGGGCATAAAATATTGATATGTTTGCCATTCTGCTGTAGAGTGGAAAATTATGGCAAAATTCAGCAAATTGTTCGTATATTCTTCATCTTTATTTTCCAGCTAATGGCTTTAGGGTATTTTCAAAAGAATTACATGAAGTGGAGGAAGTAATGAGGGGATAAATGGTGATGATATGCTTTGGAAGAAAAGGCAATCTAGAGATAATGTCTTTGCTCTGGTCATATCTAAGTCCTGTCCTTAATTCTCCACCAAATTTACTAATACCTGGCTATATCATGCTACATCAGAAATCTGAAAGAAATCAAATTAGTTGGTGTCATGGTCATTTTTCTTTAAACTTTCACCGTTTGTAACTGGAGTGCCTCCTGAAAATGTTAAGCTGAGTTTACTGGGGAGCATTTCTTAAGAGATGTTATTGAGGTCAACACAGAGATTACAAACACTCTGCTGCTGGTCTCAACATCTCAAAGTCAGGAATGAGGAGACAAAGCCCATTTCACCTCCTAGACTATGCAATCTTTGAGGACAACCACTGTCTCAACCCCCTTGACCCTTCTAGCTTCTATCATAGCGCGCAGAATATGCCAAGGCTAATGTTTGTCATACTGACTTCAAACTATGAGTTGAGAGGTGAGGTCATGCCATAAGAAGGAGCAAGTAGGTCACAGTGTAAATGCTTGAGGTGGGGCTAATAAAACCAAGAAGCTGGAATGATATGAAGGGACTGGCATTGGGGTAAGGTGTGAAGGTATTAAATTTGGAACACGGAATTTAAGCACCAGTATCCATGTAAAGCTTCTGCTTTTCTTTTTGTTTATGCTATAATTACTGATGAGGATAGGCTTTCTCTACATTTCCCTAACCACACAGCCCCAGTGAAACATCCTCGTCAATGTAGTCATCATAGTTGATTACATTACCTAGAGTGAAATCTTGCCTTTCCTGTTGCATCCATCTGATGAAAGAAGTTACCATCTGGTCCTCCTTCTCCCTGGACCTCATCCAGGTTGAAGACTGCAGCAGAGTATGTGTGTGGGGACTAGGAAGAAAGGAGGGTAGACATCCTTGAAATAATTTGAACTTTTGAATAGTTGAGCTTAAGCAGGACCCATAGTTAGCAGAGAAGCAAATGTGATTCTGACAATGGTGACAGTGGAGACAGATAGAAAGTAGGCTAGGCAGCTACTGAGATACATCAGTAAAAACAGAGAAAGGCAAGGGGTGGGAGTAGGGAGAAAGAAAGAGAAACAGAAGAAAAATCTGAGAGAGAAACTAGGAGAGGGAGGGAGAGACAACTTTGGGGACATTTACAGAGTAATTAGTGTTCACCTTGCCATATATATATATATTTAGATTTGGAAAGCCTGAAACTATTTGTTAATTAGCTTTATTGAAATATCATTTAAAAAAATAAAAATCATCATTGTTAAGTGCATAATACCATGGTATTTGACAATATGTAGAATCACATAACCACCACCATTATCAAGATATAGATTGTATCCACTAACCCAAGCCAAAATGTTCCCCTCTTTCCACTTTGCAATTAATCCCCTGCCTGGGCTCCTCACCTCCTTTCACTATTAGTATTTTTTATTATAAATATTTTCAGCATCTGAAAATACATAAAGAATAATGTGAAAACTTGCCTACATAGTTACCACTTAGCTTCATCAGTCTTAGTATTTTGTGATAGTTATTATCTTTTTAAAAACTGAATATTACAAATAGAGTTAAACTCCATGGTAACTTGCAAATTCCTCTCTCTCCAGAGATAACCACTATACTAATTTGGCATTTATCATTATTGTGCCTATTTCTAAATTCACTATATACCTGTATGTACATAAGTTGTATATGATTATTTTTCATTTTTAAGCGAGTATAGAGGACATAATACTGAACATATTATTCCATTATTTTTGCTCAATGTTATGAGATATATTAATGAAACCTATTTAGGTAAGTCATTCATTTTATCCACCTTAGATTATCCTGTTTGGCTTCCATTAATAGTCTGCAATTGTAGTCGATGAGACAATTAACATTCTTGTATGTATACTCTTGCACCTAAATACCAGAGTTTTCCTAAGATGTGCATCTGGTAATGAATTGCTGATCCATAAAATGTATGCTTCTTAAATTCCCTTAGATGTTTACAAATTACGCTTCAAAGATATTGAAGATATTTATTCCCCCTTAAGGTAATATGAGAATCCCTGTAGTTCCACACACTTCTCTATTTTGATGCTAAAGATTTGTTAGTGTTTTGACGTTCTCAGGGGTATGAAAAGTTATCCATCATACTATGCATAAACCATTAGTGTTTCCTCCTCTTTGAATGGTCTTAGCATATTTAATGGCTATTGACTATGTTGTGTTTTTATTATTGTCAGGTAGCAGTTTTAATATGTTCTAGATATTTTCTGTTATTCATATGAATTGCATCTATTTTATTTCAGTCTTTAGCTTGACTTTTCATATTGATTTTTTATTGTAAATATACTAATTTTAATGTATTTACTTCACATTAATTTTCTTTAACACATTACCACACTAGAAAAAAAAAATTTCCTTGCAGCCATGGTGTTTTATTACAAAAATAGAATAAAAGCTTTTGAAACAATTCTTTCTAATTGAATGAAAAATTTACTTTTTATTGTTTTCTGTGCATGAGTTATATACAACTTGAAAAATCATTCACTTGGCTCCCAAGGTGAAGAGATGTATGAGTTACATATGCTTCACGAGGCCCCAGGCTCAAAACTAGCTTGAGTTAATTACAACTCATGTGGCAGTTAATGTGTTAAATAATATATGTCTTTAGTGTAGAGTTTAAAAACACCATTATCATGAACAGTTATAAATAGATTATTTCATATTTTCTTGCAAGTTTTTTATTTTATTATAGCTTACACATTCTGGTCTTTAATTCAACTGTAGTACAATTAGATGTTGGGAAAACATAGGAACCTGGTTTTATTATTTTTCCCACTCAAATAAAAAATTGTCCAGGTACAACTGACTGAATATTGAAAGTAAACTCATTCTCCATGGAATTGTAATTTGCCCCCACCATATACTTGGATTTTCTCTATATGCACAGGGCTGATTTGGTGCTATCATTTCTCTTCTATTGGCTTATGTATCAAGACTACACTGTCTTAATCCTCACAGACTTAGGAAAAATTGTTATATTTGGTAAGGTAGGTCTTTGCATCTTATTCTTGAGAATTCTTCAAGCTGTTCTTGGTCTTTGCTATTTGACATATACATATTTGTTAGATTTATTCTTAGAAATTGAAAAATGTTGCTCTTGTATACAATATGTATTTATAGTTATAATTTCCAATACTTTGATGCTTATTTGCAAAACAAACTTTTTTATTGATTATTGATTTTGTATTACAAAGCTTTGCCCACCTCTTTCATTGGTTCTAATAGTTGGTAATCTATGGGACTGTCTATATGGGCAATTATTTAATATGCAAATGATGCAAATTTTTAATCTTCATTTCTAAACTTTATACATATTATTGATTTTCTTTTCTTTTTCTTAAGTGCATTTTCTTTCAATTTGCAGGATGATATTTAATAGAAGTGGTGTTGTTAGCAAGCTTTATCTCATTGTTGATTTTTAAAGGCAGTATGTCCCTCACACTTGTTTGAAAATGAATTTTCTGAAATATGGTAGATCAATTTTATCCAGTTAAGAAAATTCTTATCTATTACTTGTTTGCTAAGAGGATTTTTTAAAATCCTAAGTTATTGCTGAATTTTGTTGACATTTCTTTCATTCATCAGAATGATCATATGTCTATTTTTTTTAAACTGGTAAATATGGTGACCTAGCTTGATAATAATTATAAACATACATACACATGTATAAATCTTTCTGTATATACACACATGCATATATGTTTGTGTGTGTAGACATATACACACATTTCTATATTTGTTTTTGAAATATTTTGTACATAATTTTTGTATTCGTATTTGTAGGTAATATAAGCCTGTTTTCCTTTCTTCATGTGTCTATATGCCTTTGGGCTGTTATTTAAATAAATACCATAAACTAGGTAGCTTGTAAGCAACAGAAGTTGATTTCTTACAGTTCTGGAATCCGAGAAGTCCTAGAATAGGGTGCTGGCATGGTCGGGTTCTGGTGGGCGCTCTCTTCTGTGCTGCAAACTGCTGAGTTTTATAGTACAAATGGTCTTTTTGATAAGGGCACTAATCTCATTCATGAATTTTGGTATTGAGGTTTTACTACCCACATAAAAACTTTTATTCTTTAAACTAGTTTAAATAAGACATAGATTATATGTTTAATTAATATTGGTGATATTTTACATGGAATATATGTAAGAAATGAAATAAATATATGAAGCCTACAGCATAAATCCAGAAACTCAGCAGCCTTCACATTGTAACCAAGGAGACCGGTTCTTAATGTTACCAACAGACTGGACACATTATCTTGTCAGTTTCCTTCTGAAGCTCCCTTTGCCAGGTTCATGGTGGGTTTTTATACACTTCTAGGCTCTTCTGACTGTTTTGGAGTTATTTCCTGCCTCTAGGTTTAAGTAAATGGTGACGACCCAAAACATTTGTGAGTACTCACTCCAAGAATACATAATATGTCAATTTTGTGGAATTCATTCATTTCATGTAACAGGCATATAAATACTTAATAAATATTATTTCATTTAAATCTGAAAATGTTTTATGAAGACAGATAAACTGAGGCACAAGGAGGTGAAATAACTCCCTCATGGCCACATGGCTAGTGAGCAACAGGGACAGAATTCAAGGTCCAGGCATCACATGTACAGAATCCCTGCTCTTAGCCAACATGATGTGCCCCCCAACTTCAGTTTTCAAGTACAGTATTCCCCTAGCAGATCCTTGCTTTAGTCATATCCAAAGTCAATTTTTGTGATTTCTAATAAATGGCAGATACCATTTTGTTTTCCAAAGATAAATAATTATTAATAGAAAATCAATAAGTATATTTATGAAGAGCAAGACACTGTAGTTGATGTTTATAGCTGTGTGTATTTGGATTGTATTTAAACTTTGGTTTGTGCAAAGTTAGTGTACTTAGCCTGAGTGCAGAAAGCTAATTGCATTTAGAGCATTCTGAATTGAGAAACACTGTTGTTCACACAGAGAAAAATATTGAGGAAATCAGTTACTTTATATAGGGTGCATTTCACGTACTTATGCTTTTGGAATTCTTATCACTTTAAATGGCAAATACAGTTTTGAGGCCTCTGGAGTTTCTGGAGTTTGGTTCCTCTGGGACAGAGGACAGCAGCAATGGATGAGGGGATGCAGGAAGGGGGAGGCCAAGCAGGGCCTGGGGCACCAGGGGGTAGGGAATGGCAGGTGTCACTGGGAGAGCAGTGAGGAGGAGGAGGAGGAGGCCGGGAGGGGCCTGGATGAAGCATGTGGCTGTGAAACGCTCCTGCGGAGGTATGGAGGTGGCAGGGGGGAGACTTTATGTGAGTTGGGGCATCAAGCCCTTGACACATAGTCTATTGTCCCCTTGAACTTCACTCACAAAACACAAATTCAGATTAAATTATTAAGAACTTCAATATGGTGACCAAAAAGTATTAAATGCCAAGTGTAGCACTGGACTCCTCTGAGCAAGAGGACCTGCAGTGACGGCACTGGTCGTACATCCATGAAGCTAACTGTGCAGAGCAGAAATCCCTGACCTCATTCTCTCCACAAATTGTATTCTTGTCTTTCTCCATTCTATCATATTGATCACATCCAGTCTTTTGCAAATTTCTTCTGTTGAGGCTTTTACCTTCCGCATTTCCCAACTGTGTTCAAAGAAAAGATAGACATGCTATTTAGTTTACATTACCCACTTCCAAATCACTAGTATATCACTTTCTCTCTTTTAATGTACATAAACCTCCCTTATATAATAGCATGATGTTCCTATTCTACCTGATACTGTCAACTGACTTAAAAAAAAATATTCTTCTATTCTTTAATGGGTGTGGGCACCTAATTTATAATTTTCTTCTCCAAACATTGCCTAATATTATTCCTGGTACCTTTATTATTTTTTTTCAAAATATTAAGGGATAGAATGTTTTTGTGATTTAATATATGGATATAATACATGATGTTGAAGTCTGGCCTTTCGGTGTGCCTGTCCCAAGACAGCATTCTTTGTACCTGATAGGTAAGTTTTTATTCTTCACTCTCCTCCCAACCTCCCCTCTTCTTAGTTTCCAATGTCCTTTACATCTCTGTGCCCATGTGAACACATAGTTTACCTCCCACTTATCAATGAGGACATGTGATGTGTGTTTTTCTATTCCTGAGATAATTCACTTAGGATACTGGCCTCCAGTTCCACCCAAGTTGCTACAAAAGACATTATTTCATTCCTTTTTATGCCTGAGTAGTATCCCATGCTATACACATATATGCGCTTAGGTTGATTCCACATCTTTGCAATTGTGAATTGTACTGTGATAAACATTTGAGTGCAGATGTCTCTTTGATAAAATATCTTTTTTTCCCTTTGGATAGATACTCAGCAGTGGGACTGCTAGATTGAATAATAGGTCTACTTCTAACTCTTTCAGGAATCTCCACACTGTTCCTGATGCCTAAAAGTGCCTATGTCTAATGACATCATTGTAGTCCTCAATTTCTTTGTTAACAACATCTTAATGAACACCTTCTTCAGTTCAAAGCCAGGTTCCTGAGGCCAATGATCAGAACAATTCTCTGGCCATTATTTCTATTCCATTTAAAATTGTGAGCTGGTCATTATCACATGGCAAGCATCAGATGTGGTGGTGGCTCTGTGGGTACTCATCATGCAGTGGACAGCATATGAGCTATCATTGGTTATAAAGATAGGATCAGAAAACAGGGTTATTTCTTAAACAGAGTGGAGCTGGAAATCTAGGAAGGCTTTGAGGAAATTCTAGGGAGTTGGAGTCTGACTTGGGTCTTCAAGATAATTTCTTACTGGCACAATTAAACTCCAGGGAACTTTATAATTCCCATTTTCATACTACTAAACTATTTCTGTTTGTTGGAGACAAACAGAAAACAAGGCATATTGACTTTACTACACATTACTGCTATCTAACCTCATCTCCATTTTCATTAATACTCAGCAATATTTTTGCTCATTTGTAAAAGCAAATGAGCAGTCCCAAGTTTTTCCAATTTTTCCCAATTTCATTTCAAACTCTCATCTCTCACTGTGCCTGGATAACTGCTAGTCATTCTTTAAGAATCGCCTTATCTATCAGCCTTGCTGAAATGTCCCATGACATTCAAGTGCTAATTATGTCAGCTACGGGTCAGGGTTGGCTGTTTTTTTCATGACCTTCAGTCACTCACTGTGTGTGCTTTATATTGTAATGGTCAGTAGGGTTGGTTAAATGCACACATTTTTTGAATTAAATTATCTCTATCCTGATTATAGAAAAAATAATTTTGTTTGCAACTTTACAGAGAAAAAGGCCAAATGACAGAAGTTGGCTTAGCTTTGTCCTACAAGTCAAATTGTTCAATATCTTTAGCTGCCTCCTCTTCTTTTCTAAGGTTAATTATTTTAGTCTCCTATCTTATGTGATAGGCACTTAACACCTTGTCCAGCCCTGTAGAAAAGATCAAATTAAAACTCACTACCATAGATGATAAGCTAAACTATAATCTATGAGGAGAATTGAAAGCTATTGAAAGAACATTGAATTTAACATAATTTTATATTATTTTTGATATATTTAATATCCTTTGATATGTGAATTTTAGCACATATATGCATCTTTTATGACATAGTACCTAATCTTATTGATTTTTTATTTTAGTTTTTCTTATCAGAAGTTCTTTATTAATGCCCATGTATATGCCAAGACTGTAATATTATAACTAATAGGATTCTCTGTGTAGGATTTTTTTTTTATATTTTAAGTGGAATATTATCTAAAACTTTTTCTAATTTCATTCATATTCATACTATTCAAAATATAGATAGGGTTTATATAACTATTTTGATTATCGAAGTGTAGTATAAACATATATTGACATTTTTCTGTTTTATCTTTCTACATTCCCTCAAGTGAAATGCTAGAGGTGATAAAATGAAGTGAAGGAAAAGAAGCTTGATAATAATAGGAACTCAGGAGATATGGCAAAGTTCTCACTTTCCCACCTTCATGTTCTAGTGCTTTTAGCCTGAACTGTTAATTGTTCTTACAGCTTAATGCCTTAGTGCCAGCAAAGAAAAAAAAAAAGAAGTAATATATTTCCATGGAAAATAATTATTATTATATTTATAGAGCAAGCAGGATTTTCATTTTTAAAAGCTTTTCCCAATTGTTTTTAATGAATAAATGCAAATATTCACATATCCCTGTTCCCCTTTTGCCCATGTAGTAGTCTGAATAACATTTGCAAGCAATTTCAATATTTTCCCCTAAGAGGTAGTAGAAAAAGATGAGTAATGTACATGTCTGTCTCCTGAAATTAATTCCATACAAGCTAGAAATATAGTTTTTTTTCCTAGTGTAAACTAATAACTTTAATCTTAGAAATGAAGTTTAAAGAGCTTAAGACTTTCTTCTACAGGAAACAAAGTTCCTCAAAAACTATCTATGATTTTGTCAGTTATTACCTAACCTTTTTACTCTCATCAAAAGAACGAGGCATGTTCTCCTACGATCTCTCTGCTCACCTAGGGGAAGGAAGCCATTAAGACCCTTGGAGCCAGCCCTGTTTCCTTTCTCTACCAGGAAGGCAGAAACCATGTGGATTATTCCTGATAACAGGATCGCAAAATGCCAACGTCAAGGCCCTTCCAGATGACAGTGGCTGACCGAAGTGATTTTAAAGGAAACTGGGAAGGAAAATAAGGGCAGTACTGAAAATTATATAATAGAGCCTAGAATTCAAGCATACGCATTTTCATATTTAGAACCTCTCCGAAAGGGAATTTTTATAATAGAACGGCTTTATATTTAGATCTGTAGCATCCTTGGTTGCCTTGTCTGGTTCCAATCCTCTGAGGATATTCTATAAATAATAGTGACACAAAAGCCTCAACATCTTTTGCAGAGGTAAACGCTCTTTGTATACAAAGATATTGCTGCAACTGGCCTCTCCTTACTAGAACCTTCATTATGGCTATTTTTAATTTTTCCTTACCTTGTGACTTATTAAATAAGAAGCAGGAGAGATTGTGGATAAACATGATTTCTATAAATATAAAATCTAAAATGCTTGCTTATTCACCTTTGAATGTCTGGAACATAGTAGGTACTCAATACGTATTTGTTGAATGAACAGGCAGGGAAGTTGTGCTCTGACCAAGACTGTGGTTTTCTTAACACGGAATTTTAGGTAATTAGATTCAAAAACAACCATCCCATATTTTCTATATTGTTCTTCTTTGATTCTGTCTTATTATTGTTATTGATATTCTTATGTATCCCAAAAGGACATAAATGGATTTCTGATTTTAATTGCTCTATATCCTCCAAGACCTATTAATTAATTTATTTGTATCACAGGTGTGTATTAAAATTCTGCTAAATTAAATAAGTGAGGAGCATAGCCCAAACCTTAAAGAGCTTATAGTCTAAAGGAGAAGATGTATATTAAACCATCACCTATTTATTTTTATAAAACTGAGTTTTATGAAGAAAATTTCAGGTACTAAGATGCATTAAATGGGAGAAAGTTGCTTTGACTTTATTAAGTTCTTATTGAATAGATAGATGCCATTTAAGTGGATAAGATTTATTATATTTGTTTCATTCCTTATATTTTTGGGACTGTGCTTCAAAATTAAATTTTGTTTATATCCATTCTTAAGCTGAAATTTTGTAAACAGAATGTTTTAAAACATTGGTCAAAAGAGGCTCTTCTCAGTGCTGATATACATACTGAAATAAAGCACATAACGCAGAATTGTTACTTTATTTTCTGTTGACTGTTTAACACCTATCTTTTGATATGCTCTACCTTAAGAGCCTCATGCTCTACCGACTGAGCTAGCTGGGCGTCTGATGTGCTATACTTTAAGCTTTAAGTTCTATATAAGAATTTCAAAACAAAATGTAAACAATGTCTTTCCTTATATTTAATTTTGTATACTTTAATTTTGTATAAACATTTTTTATTTAATTAAAATTATTTTTGTGTATTTTGCCTTTCCTAGTATAGTATCTGACACATAGTAGGCTCCCAATGAATATTTACTGACGATGTAGCAATTATGGTTATACTGACTACCTTTTTAGATATTTTTTAGGTCATTGATTATTTTCAGTAGTTCATTAAAACAATGCAGTTAGAGATAATCTTAATGCAATTTTAATAACTAAAATATTAAGGAATACTTAATACAGAGACTTTCTGTATTAAGTAGCTAAATTATAAATAATATTTTCTTTGCATTTAGAAGTCTCTTTCAGCATAAAATAACCCATAACTAATTGTTATCAGGTCTAAATTATAAAAATCTGTAAATTATTAACATTCATGGATACAGTTCTAATAATTTTACAGCTCATTCCCTTGGATATGCTTTTAGTTAATGTTTGATAATTATATTATTCAATAGTAAAACATATATAGCTTTTAATATCTTGTAGTGACTTAAACCATCGTTATGTGTTTTTTTAATTGAAATCCCAAATCTGTTCTAATTGTAGCAAAAGTGCTCAGGTTTCTCTGTAGCACCTGACTTAGGCTGGTTGCACATAAGATTTGATCTTTCTTCTATTACCAACAAATTATAAAATGTTCTCTGATGAAAAGTCAAGTTCTTGATTGATCTTCAGTCTAAGGCCTGGCATGGTTTCTCAAAATATTTCTCTCTATTCATGTGTAAAAAAGTGGAGTTTTGAAAAGGCCTAAATCTTGTTGTCTACTAATGTGGAATTGCTGCACAATGTCACACATACTTATAAACCATTTCTTTATTTTCACAGCCTCTTATGTTGCTTTTTGGATATTTGGAAGTGCACGCCTTTAAATGATTGTCAAGTACTTCTTTCACAAAGAACAGCTTTTTCAGAATAGCTCCCCTGAAATGTCAATTTTCAATGTATCTCTTTTACCCGTGAATTATTCTTTGAACAGATTTCAGGTCATCATTCAAGAACCTAATAACTAGACTACATCTTTCCTTCACATTATTAGAAGACTGCTTCCACTGTTTTACAATTCTACAAATATTTTTCACTGTACTTTTGCAAGAGTATTTTAAATTCTTTGTAAACCTTAATGATAAGACAGTAGTTTTAGGTCATTAAAAATTTTATACATGTACCATATGAGTTATGAAAATTACCTAAATATGCAAATTATATATACTTCAAGATATTCATCTCTATTCTTTACACATTTCTCCCCAGAGTAAATCATAGTTAAAAGTGAGCATGTATCACTCCAGACTGCTAGTGTTCTCTATGTATTCAAAAAAATATATAAGTATAGCCATAGCCACAGGATCATGTGTATTACATAAATAATATTTTTCTGACAAACTGCATCATATTCATATCAATGATTCTATCATTTTCCTTCACCATATATCTTCCAGTACTAATATGTATTATAAGCTGGCACCATTCTTTCAATCATATAATATTCCATAACATTGACCTCCAGTAATGTGTTATTAATGAGCATTTGTGATGTGAGATTATTCCTTTAAATTCTTGAAACATTCAACCAGACTTCAATGATAACTGAACAGAGTAGAATTTTTCTCTGCCATTTGGGGTGCGGGGTAGGAAGCCCTTTGCCAAATATACTATGAAAATTGTTCAGTCGAACACATCTTGATGGGTTTGCTATAAAGAGCTTTTGCCACAAATAAGTTTTGCAGTAAATAGTGTATTTCAACATTAGCAACTAGATCTTAGTAAGAGATACCTGCCTATATTACATAAAATCCATGGTAAAACAAGTTCTACATACCTCAACTCAAAAAATATCACTTTGCTTTACCTCTTTAGAATAAACCATTTTATTGGAACAGATTCTTTAACTATAAAGGCACTATTTGGAATCATCAAAGTAGGACATTAACCTGAATTCATACAAGTTTGGAACAGAGAACAAGGCTATACATAATTGAAGAGAAAGGGAGAGATGGTTTTTGATGAAGGATGTTGGCAAATGTTAACACTTGTTTCAAAGGAATGCATTTGTTTTAGGATAGTTAATTTTAAATCTACTTATTTTACTCTATTTTTTCCCTATATTACTGTGATGGCTAATTTTATGTGTCAACCTGACTGGGCTTAATGGATGTCCAGATACCTGGTAAAACATTATTTCTGGGTGTGTCTGTGATGATGTTGTCAGAAAAAGATTAGTATTTGAACTGCTAGACTGAGTAAAGAAGATGGCTCTCACTAATGTGGGTGGGCATCACTCAATCCCCTGACACCGTCGTAGAACAAAAAGGTGTAGAAAAGGAGAATTTGTTTTCTATTCGTGAGCTGGGGCATCCATCTTCTCTTGCCCTCAGAAATTGAATCTCCTAGTTCTTAGGTTCCAGGACTTACACCGGCACCCCAGCACCCCGTTTCTTCTCAGTTCTTGGGCCTTTGTACTTGGGCTGAATGACACTGCTGGCTTTCATTGGCTTTCCTAGTTCTCTAGCTTGCAGATGGTAGACCATGGGAATCTCAGTCTTCATAATTAAGTGAGCCAATTCTCATTGTGTGTGTGTGTGTGTGTGTGTGTGTGTGTGTGTGTGTGTGTGTGTGTGTGTGTGTGTGTTTATGTTGGTTTTGTTTCTCTGGAGAATCATGACTAATACAAGCACTTACTATGACTACCTGAAAATAAATGTTTAATAAAGCACCTCTTAGCTTTGCCTGTGGCCATATCTAAATAGAGACATCAAATCAAGAATTTTGTTCAGGTTTTATAAATTTTCTTGTTGAATTTCAGCATAATCAATGAGGAAAACTATGTAAGAAATTAAAGTTGTTCTCATATAGCAAACTGAATCACTTTTCAATGTAATATGTGATTTTAATGTGACATAACATACTTTAATCTCTTGGTATCAAATTATCACATATTAAATTTTACTATTTAATTGAGGTTTAATGCTATAAAACAGAAATTGGCTACAGTTTTCTGTAAAGGAACATGTAGTAAAATATTTCTTGCAAACAGCCATGCTATATCTGTTGCAATAACTCAACCTTGCCATTGTAGTGCAATAGCAACTATTGACAATAATAAACTAATAGGTATAGTGTACCAACTAAGATTTCTGTATCAAAATAGATGGTGGGCTGGATTTGGCCTGCAGGCCATAATTTTCTGACCCTTGCTGTAGTTGAAATTAAGAGAAGGGTAACTAAATGGGTGTGGGTGAGTAGAAAGGTATTCTCCTCTTAAAATCAAAATATTAGGTACATTTCTGAGCTTGAATATTTTTCCAAGCCCTTTCTTTATGGATTTGAAAATAACAGTTCTAAAGGATTGGTTTCAGGTGATAGCACTGAGCCACACAAGAAATTATATTTCTCCATGTTAATACTGTATGCTGGCCTTTAATATAATTGATAATTTTTTATAATTAACAGAATAAAGGATAAAATAATGGATCAACAAAGAGATTAAGTACTCATTGGTTTCAGATTATGGCACTGGGCCTTATGAGAAAATATATTCCTAGGTGAATATTATATACTGACCTTCAATAAGTTTGGTAAATATTCATTTTATTCTACCCCCAAGGGTGGCATATGAACATCTTATTTCCAACCTGTGATAGATTGCACCACACTCTGGAAGAATATTATACTTGTCTACCTCATTATACATGAGACTTGCTTTAGTCATGACATGTGAATGTCAATGCCATATGCCACTTCTGAGCATAAAATTTAAGAGCTATTAAGTTATTTTCCTATTCTTTTTCCTCTCCTATGAAGATCATATACCTTAGGTAGAATCTGCAGCTCTGGCCTGAATCTCAGAAAGAAGACAACATTTAGAGCAAAGTTACAGCTGACCTACAGCCCGGCATGCAATGAGAGGACAACATAAGCCTTAGTTGTTGTCACTCACTGAGATTTGCAGGATATTTGCTACCATAACATAACCTATTGAAAGTTGGTACAAAAGTTGCTTACAGAGAGGTTGGTTGCTAGACAAAAATCCTAAAATTTGTGAGATTGACATTAGAATCTAGCAGTAAGTAACAAGGAAATGATTATCTTAAGCTGAAAACCGGTGACTTCCGTTTTGCCTTTGGGAAACATTTGATAAAACCATTCTTACAACTATGCCTGACACATAGTAGTTGCTCAGTAAATATTTAAGGAATAAATGATTTGAAGGCACTTTTTTCTCACATTGAACATACTGAAAGTTGTGATAGTGGCTTATTTCCACTGATGTCCTGGTGGCAGTTATGACATAGTTGTTGCCTGTGCATGTGCAAACTCACTCATAGATGTTTGTATTATGTCATTTCAAGTATGAACAGCAGTCCTTTCTTATCTGCAGTTTTGCTTTCTGCAGTTTCAGTTACCTGTGGTCAATAGCCATCCAAAAATAGGTGAGTACAGTACAAGAAGATATTTAAGAGAGAGAAACCATATTCACATAACACTTATTACAGTATATTGTTATAATTGTTCTATTTTATTATTAATTACTGTTATAAATCTCTTACTGTTATAATCTCTTTGTGACCCGGGGAGCCCCACCTGGAAAGACATCACCTTCCTCAGCCCTTACAGGGGTCCGAGTAATTCTTTGGGCCCAGAAGTCCAGCTTTGGGATAAAGGAAGGTGAGGCTTTCAACGTTGCGCTCTGTGAGCTGGCGGGGCACCTCCCGGTCAAGACATTCCAGGACTTCAGCAGCCTGACAGAGGTGGCTGCTGTGGCCCTCATTCAGGACTGTCTGCTGCCCCCAGCCCAGGCAGAAGAGGTACAGGCAGCACTCGTGGCCCTGATGTCCCAGGAAGAGCAGCAATTCTGCATATATGTATTTTCTAACTGATGAGTCCCTTTCCAGAGGGCTCTTCATCAGGGTTATTTGGGCATTTATTTTCATGACTACCTCCTCACCTATCTCAGCCTAAGGGGAAGGATAAAGAAATAAATAAATGGTCTCTTTAAAGGGGAGAAAACTTGCAATAAAAAAAAAAAAACTGTACTGTGCCTAATTTGTAAATTAAACTTTATCGTAGGTATGTATGTAGAGAAAAAAATCATAGTATGTACTATAGGGTTGAGTAGTATCTGCAGTTTAAGGCATCCACTGGGAGTCTTGGAACATATCCTATGCAGATAAGTGGGGGAGGGAGAGACTGTACTTGAACAATAACATAATGAATATGTCAGTAGCTTTAGGCAAAATTGTTGTGAAAGAGAATGTTACTAATATAGGGTTGGTGACTACTGGCTGTACTTGATGTAATACAAGGAAGAAAGACATGACTCAGAAGAGAATCTGAGAATGCAAATGGGAAATAGAAAGAATTCAGAAATTCTGGGATGTGCATGATGAGAGAGGTAACTGTTTCTCATATCTAAACAATAAAAGGTAAAGTTGAAAATTATTTAAAATTTAAAAAAAATTTTAAATAGCTTTGGATCAGTTATTTTTCTGTTAATAACACCTCTGAATCTTTTTAAGATAGTGCCTAGTAACCACCTTAAGATTAAAAAATGGCTCAAGACAAAAAAAGAAACCAACAAAGTTATGTGTTTCTTTCCTACTAGTGTCTGATAAACTCACAGTATTGGTAAAATATCTAGAGAGAGAAGCACATCTGTAAAATAATTATGGATGTGGTTTGGACACATGCTACACATTAGAAGCAAAGAAATTAAGACAAAGTTTTGAGAGAGTTATATTTCACAAAGAGCTATCTACCTGAATGAAATTGTGTGATAGTTTGGGACGTAAAACACATTTTGGGCCTTTAAACTTTTATGAGCAGGAAGTAGTATGAGAAAATTGCTCAGGGACCAGGTTGGCATATGTTCTAATACTTTCCTCATAGGTAGCTAAGAATGGTAGTGGAAAAGTAAGGACTACTCCAAGACTAAACAAAGAACCATGCAGAGCAATAAACTGAAGAGCTATTCCAAGAAACAGATCATCTATCACGAGGAAGAATTCCTTCATATTGGTAAAGGAACAATTCCCACCATATGGTTCCTTGCAACTTTTGCCGAAGTGAGTTTATGGAATTGCTATGGGCTGTTGACTGCCATGTATAGTGCCTCCCGTTCTTTTTATTTTTCCAAACTGGTGTTTATGGCATATTTCTTCTCAATATTTCGCCATTGCATGCTGAGTGTGTGGACTCCAGATAATTAGCTATTTAGTTCACAGATACTCAGATCAAGAAGAGTTATGTAGGAATCAATGAATATCCTACTGTGAGATTCTAGACTTTCATCCTCTGTCATAATTGAATGGGACTTTGGGGAATAGTGAGCATATTTAGGCAAAAGAAAGGAAGAAAATATTTATTTGTTACCAAAAGGATGAATTCTTTGTGACCCAGATCTTAGAGTTGTGCCCAAGTACTTGCTGTTCACCCTATTAATAAGATTATCTTTCTCCCACTCATCATTACTGAGCTTTATTATGGCCTTGACTTGGCCAAGGTAATGTGAGTGGGAGAGATAAATGCCCAGCTTCTGAGCAGGAGCTTTCACATGTCCCCCCGCCCTTTTCTGTCTTCCACGAGGCTGGCATGATGTACTTTTGGCCTTTATCCAAAAATAAAAAGTCCCATGTTGCAGTCACAGCTGAGTGAGAGCCAGCATTTTGGCTGAAAGCAACATCTCATTAGGCATTTCTCTTCTACCATACCTAGGAGTATGGAAGTTATTTTAAAAAGTTGTAAAATCTAACAAACTCTACTAGTGCTAATTCTACTGGAAATTTGAGTTAGTTTGTATTTTTTTGTATGCCTAATATAAATGGTGTGATTTGCTTATTCAAGTCATATAAAACAGAAACATTACACTAAAAATATAATAAAACCTGTGTTATCAACAGAATCATTGAATCAGACATGTGCACAGTTCATTGCTAATAAAGTTTAAGACAAAAATAAATTTTCTAAAGGGGATTCCTTTTTAAAAATTTATTATTTTTGCATGTTGGTCACCGATTAGTAAGAAAATAAAGATCCAGGCTGCATTAAGAAGACACAATCACTTTCATTCATTATCCAATTGCTTAAAGTTAAAGCTGCTCTATGAATCTTAATTATTGAATAATTAAACTTAGAGTTCTGAAGGAAGGTAATGCTGACTAGTTAATTGGTGTGTTCTTCTTCTATTTAAAGCTTTGGCAGCCTTTCTCTTTAAATATTCACATTAAGATGACTTTAAAGCTATAGCAAACTATTTTGTAGTTTTTTAAAATAATTACATGCAGTGAAATAAATCCCAATAAATGTAATCTGGACAATTGCTTAAATAGAGTTGCTCACACTGTTTGCCTCTTATCTTCTCATTTTCTGTATAGTTTCAAGTTGGAAGTTACATGACAGCTCTGAGATATTTGAAAGCTAATAAAAAAGATCCCTTTTTATATAAACAGGAATGTAAAAAAAGAAAAACTGAGATAGAAGCTATATGGATAGCTTCTCCCAATATCTTCAGTAAAGCCACAGTGGAAAATCTGTTAGCTAGAGTTGACATAATATTTACTTACAGCCTGACAAATGCAGTCAATTTTCCTCTATTTAAGGATGTGTCTTCATCTTTGCTATTCAACTATCTACTTTTCATTCTTTTTTTGTTATTATTAACTCTTTTATGAAAGATAATGCTTTTTTCATGTAGCATATTTTTAGTAGCTAGGTTTAAAATCCATTCAAATAGAAGGTTGAAACCACACTGGAGCACTACTATAAAGGAATTTTTTTCAGGGTTTATGCTAGGGAACCCTTATAAATAGATTCTTCTAGAACTTCTGGTAGCTGAAACTAGTCCTCTATCAAATGTTTTTGTGCTGAATCCTAACTTTTTTCAAGGTGAAAAGCAGTTATTAAGGGGACATTTTAGATCGGTTTACTTGTATAGTAAATTCTTATGTGTATTTGCCTAATTATTGAATGCGATTTATATCATGTTGTTGCCATTTTATCCTTTTTTTTCTTTAAAAGATCACTTATTATTACTCTTATCACAAGATGAATAGGGTATGCTACGTTTCTTTTTACTAGCTCACTGCCAGATGATAGGGCAAAAGATAATTCTGTATTTTTTTCTTGTAGATTTGATTTATTTAGGGAGACCATCAATGATTTAGAATTGAGTATAAACTTCAGGAAATTGTTCCACATATTCCTTCTAGGTGGTAAGTAGGTTATAAAGCAAACAAAACTAAAAAGTAATAATTATTAAAATCATACACCAGATAGTACTATAGTAAAATTTGCTCAGGTACTTATGTTTTTGATTACATTTTTAAATGATTACCCTGAAACCTTCCAGTGTATCAGCAATGAAGACAGGGTAAATTAAAAACTCACTGAAAGACTTATTTCTTTGTAAGACAGCATTGTATCTGTCTTTCAAAGAAAAAAATTCAGCACATCCAAGGAAAAACATATGGTGGCAAAATTATTTTTTTCTAGTAATCACAAATCTTAACATCATAACCTTGTTTTTACCGAATGTGTCACGGTTGATAAATCTTGGCATAGATGTGTATTCTACAAGATTGGAAAATACTTATCCATATCTTCCAAAAATAACCATGAAGTTTTATTTTCAAATAAAGGCAGAATCAAATTATTCATGGGGAAGGAAAAAAGCAAAACGAAACAAAAACAAAGTTTAAAAAGCCATAAAGCAGTAACTCTTTACAAAAACCTTTCCCGAAAATGTACTCACACAGCCAAGAAACAAAATCTGTGCTTATTCTAGTGTCAAAGATTCATGCCTCTTAATTATTTTAGCAGTTATGAAAAATGACATCATCTTAAGTTTATACCTTCTATAGTTGATATTAAAGTGTATTTAAAGTAATTTTTATAACTTAAAATAATGCCTAATCTACCATATTTTATGTTTTTACTTAGGTGGTTTGAATCTTTAATCAAAATACATTTGAGCAATAAAGAAATGTTTGTTCAATAGTTGAATTAACATAATTTCATTTCAATTATATAGAATAATTGTAAAGTTATTCATATACCACCATTTACTTTTGTATACACACACATATCCACATATATTGGTCTGATTCTGGCATTTTTATACAGATTGTAAGCCCAAATAAATCAATAGAAGTTCTTTTCTCCCTATGTGTATTACGTGATATATTTGTCCTATTTAATTTTCATTTATTAGAACTTCAAAAAATTGTCATTTTACCTCCTACTAACCTACTGAAATAAAGCTGAGATTTCAGAAATGAAACCCCCTAGAATCATAGAGATTTTTAAAAACAATGCACACTATTTTAGAGACAATAAATCCATGAAATGCTATTAAAAATAAGTTACAAGAACAACAAAACTTACAACATGTGCTTCTTATCTGTACAGAGGATAAAAGATACAATCAAACCCAGTGGTTAATGACAGTCTTTGGGACTGTTGATCAGAGTGTGCTGCCTTCCTTGTGGAGACTATGTGAAGCACTGCGGAGTGGAGCCCACAGCCAAATAACTAAATAAAACATACGGTTCGAGAGCTCACTATGTACTGAAGCTTAACTTTAGTACATCGATTGTTTAGCTTCCTCTCCTAAACTTCGGTATAATCTGAGGATTCAAATTCAGTTACTTCTAATTTAGTTCTTTCTGGAGAAGTGAGATTTGGTACTCTCACTTAAATTTTTGCCAGGCTGTTAGTAACTTTTCCGTCTGTCCCTCATGCTAAACATTGGTCCATGAAGAGGGGAAAAAGATCTCTAAAACATGCAGTATATCTATCCTAATGTTATTTATGATAAAACGATGAAAACAATAGAGTTTGGAATCAGAGACCATGCCCACCGCCTCAGTTTCCTTCTTTATCCTCTATTAGCATAAGCTGAAGGATAGTTTGAGAAGGCTTTGATTTCTGGCTGTGTTAACATAAACCTTGAATTAATAGTCTAGCATTCCTAGGAATGTGATTAGCTTCTTTGAAAATTAAATTAAATTAAATTAAACATCCCCAGTGTTCAAATAAGTTTGGCAAATGCTGCATACCAATTTCTCTTTCTGTAGAATCACAATTATGTTAATATTTTAAAGGCCATTAGAAGTCCTCATTTAAAGAAACTTGAGAGTATCCCCCAAAAAACAACCACAAGTACCTTGTACAAGGAGTATATGTTAAAAACTTGGGGAGCTGGTTTTCTCTATAGCACAGTTTGGGCAATCCTACCGTAGAATAATGTATACTAGGGACTAAATCTATTGTGCAGAGACCTTTGTATAGGATCAGTATAGGTATTTTCTGGTCCATAACTGTGACTCCAGCATCATTTACTTTATGTTATCGGCTGACACACAGGTAAATAGTGTAACCTCTCCAAAAAGTATACCCTCGACCTTAGTCAATCATCTTTTAAATGCATGCTTGTAGTCAATGTGGGAATGGGGTGAGGTGGGAAGAGTAGGAATGGTCTTCTGCATGACAGATTCAATCCATAAAACTCCTTGTTGATATTAAACAATCTTGAAGGTTTATTATTTCTATATGTTTATAATATATGTTTATAATGTCTATAAAAATTATACTACTTGCCAAGCTCTACCATAGTCGAATGCAATGGAAACCAAATAAAGGTCCATTTTTTGCAGGAGTTTATGTTCTAGTAAAAAAGATAGATGTTAATGAAATAACCACATAATTAAATGTAACTGATAAGCTTGATTGAAGTCTAGAAAGATAGACAAGAGGCTCTGACATTGTGGGGACCAGGGAGGGAGGACTATAGGAAGTAATGGGTAATGGTTGAATATCAGAGATTTCCCCCCCAAAGAATGACTTTTAAACTGAGATCAGAAGGAATGGTTGCTTTTTAACCACTTGAGAATGAAAGACAAAACTATAGATTAAACTTTCTAAAAAAAAATGCTTTCTTTTATAAAACTAATGAGATATTTTAATCAGGTAATCAATAATTTGTTATCAGATCTCACTATGAGCTCAATACCAGAGGAAATACTGAAAGTGAGGAGCTTGCAAGTTAATAACGATGCTAAGATGAATATACACAGAAGGTATGTTAGTGTTCATGGATACAACATTTGGGAATACAAAGAATTCTTAATTCATTGAAAAAATATATTATCTCAAATTGGTTTATAATTTCATGTGTTCTTTTATAAACTTCAGCTGCACTAAAATTTTTGGAAAAATGGAATTCTTGAGAAAAGAAATCACAGTTGAGCTGCAGATATTCTTAAGATGGTTTACTAAGTCTTTCAAGAAGCCTGTTTGTTTCTTGCAGTTGTTCAGATTCTCACTTATGTCTAACGATTGATTACCAATGGGTTATAATGAGCTCACCAGATCTTTAAATACTTTCCAAGAGAAATCATACCTATGTACAGTTTCCCTAATGATATGCGCTATACTTTCTTGTCTCTGTAACACTTAAGTTTATTTAGCTAAACTCTAAATAGATTATGTTACCTATGGAAAATGCAGAAGCTCAGTACTCAAATTTGGTCCTAATTTTGAAATTTACTGAATCATGATTGATTCTCCTTAGAGAATAGTTGTTCTATTAATTTTTCTCAGATATACTCCGATATTTTAGACTGCAAAGATATTTTCAAGACTCTAATTTATCTTTTTTTTTTAACAGTAACTATATTGAGAAGGAAAATGTAACATCTCTTTTGTTCTCACTCTATTGATTTTAAAACTTTGGCTATATCTAATTTTACATCAGTCCGTAACAATTGCTTTTTGTTATTCTTTAATCAGAAAATGTATAGGAAACATAATCAGTTTTTTCCTTTGTAAAGTGGGTCAATTAACTAGTAGCTTTCATAAAAGATATGTGAGAAGAGTAAAGAATGAAATTAAGTTTACTTAATCAATGCTAGTTTACATCATCTCTGAAACAGCAAAATGGGGTTCTATGGACACAGTTAAGAAGTTCTGGATGAGGGCCCTTAATGAGCATGTGAATGCTATAGTATCATCTTCAGCCTGTGTAGTTCTGATGTAATATTTTTTATTAAAATATCAAGTGTATCAAAATCTAATTCAACTTATAGAATTGAATTGCATTTTTAGTTCTCTATTATTGACCTTTCTTCTCTCATCATAGTAACATGTTTATTTTTTTAAATCAAATGATGTTAGGCAGTTTTAACACTTCCTAAAGATATGCATTTAGTTTAATTTACCTTAATTTAATTATTTTACTTATTGAAAATTGCACTGTTATTTAGTCTAATACTGTCAGTTTAGTTTTAAGTTTTTCAGATAGGAATTTTTTTACAAGTGTGTTTATTCATTCTAATTTGAAAAAGTCCCCAAATGACTCCTTACAAAAGTGTCTAAATGAAAGGATGACTAGTATGTTTTAATATTATACATGTGTTTCTGCAAACAATTATGTAACCTACTTGAACATATTAACAAATTCAAAGGGATTAGTGCTATCATGAGGCTAGTTCTTGAGTAGACATAGATTTTCTAGGTCTTTTTGCTCTATTCTGCCCCATAAAAAGCTGTCAAAATAGCAGAAGTGAGGCAAGTCAAGAAAACTGACAAGTTAAAAAGAAAATGTTGGGCCACGTCAGACCATTAAAATAATGCTTGTTTCAAATTTGAACACTGGTTTATCCATAGTAAAAGTTTTGTTTATATAGATTTGGTTCTACTTTGTTTTCTTCTTCTTTTTCACCTTTTCCTTTTTCTTCTCCTACTTCTTCAATTTTACTTAAATAGTTGATCAAGAATTGCACCAGCATGCAGAGCAAGTAGATCTAGTTTGGTAGTGTGGGTGACCAGCAGTTTATAAGACCTGACGGAGTCAAGGGCTGGCTGAACAATTACAGTGCCTATAATGTGGTTTAAAGGGCAGCACTACTTTGTGATAAAGAAAAGAGTATATATCTGGCTGGATATACAATGGAAGTGTGCATAGATGATGCAGCATTTAAAATGGATTTTTAAAAGAGGGATAGGATTTTTACAGTCAAATAAAAGAAAGGAAAAACTTAAAAGTTTGATTGAATAGTGGGGGGGGGCGGGGTAAAGACGGGAAATGCTAGGGCATATCTGTGTAACTACCATCGGTGCGATTTTGTTAATATTATTTCTCAGTGCACATGGTGTAGGGTATATTAGAACCTGTGGCATATCAGAATCTTCTATGAGTAGCACTTTTTTTGAAAGTACATACGTTCTCCCTAGGTTATAGAGAATTACAATGATTTTGAGTTTGAAAGTCTATAACCAGAATAAGAAGAAAAACACAACATGACTTTTTAAATAAATATCAAAATTTTCACAGTTTGCACTGTTTTATATGGTCCATATCAGTTTTCAAATCATTGATCAATCTAGCCATATTCAGCTGCAGAACACTAAAACCATTCTATCCATCTTAAGGAAGAGAGTTTAAATACAGAGAATTCATTTCTTACAAAATCGTTTGAGGAAAAGAAGAGGCATTCTAGCCAAGCTTTTCAGAAATTACTCCAGAGCATCCCACAGTGCATTAGAAGTGATACTAGTGAGTGAGTTGCTACCCACTTCAGGGCACTGCCATTGAAAATCTTGATTCAAAGAGCATCCCACTGTCCCCGAGTCTGGAAACCACCCCACCTCTACCTTGTCTTCCTCAGTCTTTCACAAAGCTAATGACTGGGACACAGCTGAAAAAAATCCAATATCCCACTAGTATACACTGTCATTTGAAATACTTCTTTTTTCCATGTTAGTCATTACAAATTTGATACAGAGTCATAAGAATTTGTTTCCATTTGTTTTGAATTTTACAGTATTTCAATGTTTGTGTATATCATCAGCAAATGCCAAACCCCTATATTCCCTTTTTATACCTTTCAAGTCTCCTGTGAATGCACCAAATTGTAGGAATCTAATTTAAATATAGAACGTAGGTGCTAAGGAGCCTGGTGTGGTTCACGAAGTTCTAATATACAAGAAGGCACAATCAAAGGAAATTATGGCAACTCAACATATCCACTATAAACTTGCTTTTTCTTATTTTTCCTGTATATCTATATGTTCCATTCTGAAAATTTTAATTGTATTACCATGATTCATGTAAACTAAATTGTTTTGAGCTAGAATGTTGAAGCAGATGACATATCTTATGAAGTCAGCCTATTTGCA
The DNA here is from genome assembly GCA_963573855.1 of Lepilemur septentrionalis. Taxonomy (NCBI): domain Eukaryota; kingdom Metazoa; phylum Chordata; class Mammalia; order Primates; family Lepilemuridae; genus Lepilemur; species Lepilemur septentrionalis. Next base: position 59,074 of record CAUYMX010052867.1, read on the forward strand.
ATTAGTTAACTGTGTCTTCCTCAAAATTTGAAAGTCATAGAATTTAGAACCTATTTATTCATTGGGATTGGAAATTAGCAGTCATGTGGCGGTGTTATTTTCCTTATGAAAATCTGCAGGTCACTTGAATCCTTTTGCGTGTTACCTAATGGAGACATTTCAAATTATCTCATGTTCAATTCACTTGGTTCATAAAATTTCTATTATAGTAACAGTTTATGCATTGGAAATATTTTCGTTTATCTAGGCCCTGTTCTTTTGATCATTCCCACTTTTTTTTTTTTTTTTCCTATCTAAATCCATGCCAAATAACAGGAGAACACTTCAGGACAAATTCAGAAAACAGACATCCATTCAACTAATATATTTGTGGTGTTTTCATATATGCAGGTGTGTATAATATTTCAGTTTACCACCACAAAGTTTGGAATTTAATGCAAAAATTGAAATTTAATGGTACTGTAATATATAATATAAAGCTATGTGTTAATTAGGAATTTTCCCTCCACTTTACTTTCTCTAACATATATTTTGTGGACTGTACCTCTTTTGCTCCATTCTTATTTCAAAACATTGTTCTAGAACTTAAAGATGTTGTAATCTAATATGGTAGTCAGGAAAAGTAAATGCCTCCATAAATAATAATAATAATATACAATTGCTCAAACTCACTTCCATAACAGAGCTACAGACAAAAAAGATGTTTGTAGACACATCTCAGAATTTTTCCTTACCAATATTCAGATGCCAACCACTGATGGCTCCTTTAAAACACTATTACATTTGTATTTTTTTCCTCTGTTTCACTACCAGAGTTTTGGCCTTAATGATTCATTAAGGTCCGTCTGTTTTCTCAGCTTTCAGTTTGTGTATCTGTTTCCGTTTTTCTCTGTTTGTCCTGTCTCTGATTCTGCCTCTCTCCTTCTGATTCATGTTGCAAATCTTTGTCAAAAGTAATCATGATCAAATATCACTTTCTGACCTCTCCACACTTAATAATTTTTAGTAGTTTTTTGTTCTCTATTGTATCAAATTATGGACTTATAGATAGGATGCCTTCAAATTTATCCTGCACTCTCATTTTGCACGTGAAGAAATGAGCCCCAGAGAGATTAAGTAATTTTTCCATCTGCTTCAATTTAGGCATTCCATGCCCTCTCTATACCCATCATTCAGCATTCATTAAACATTTATGCAGTTCCTCCACTGACTTGGCAAGGAATCATACACTTCCATCTTTATCTCCTCAGGGCAAGCAATATTGATTGAATGGATAAATGGGTGACTGAATAAATGTGGAATATTCTGGAAATCCAAAAACTGGAACAGTCTTCCATTTGAACCCAGCATTAGTGGATTCCAAATTTCAAAATAGAAGACACTTAAGGTTGAGAACTTGCATGTAAAGGTAAGTTAGATTACTGATATCCAAAATGCATTGTATAGCAAATTACTTTCATGTATTTCAGATTTGTTTAAAGGCTTAGTGGAACTTAGCAGGTAATGCCTTCCAAGCCAAACATTAGTGCCAGCCGCACTGCCCATGACGAACCTCATGTTGTTCTGCAAAGAGATACACTTACAGCATACATTGCCAGTATTTATTTAGACAACATGTATTTATTGAGTAGACATATTAGAGGATAGAAGATTCCCAACCTTGTAGAGCTCACATTATAACAAGGGGACACAAAAAATAAACAAACATAATAAATTAAGTACTTAACATAGTATGTTAGAAGCTGATATACACTAGAAGGAAAACAAAAGTAAAGTAAAACAAAGTTTGTTGGCTATTCCGAGTAGGTCATGGGAACAGATTATAACATTAAACTGTGCGAGGTAAAATATGGACAGAAGCTTAAAGGAAGAAGATAGTATTTCAAGCAGTGGAAAAGGTTGAGCAAAGGCTTGAGGCAATAGTTTCCACGTTCCGTTTGAAGAAAAAAGGATGTCAGTGTGGTTGGAGCAAGGGACCATAGTAGGAGAGAGGTCAGAGACATAAGGGGTGGGAGGAAGCTCACTTTGAGCCTTACAGAATATTTCAAGGACATTAATTTTTACTTTGAGTGAAACTGAGAGTTACTTCAACTTTTTAAACAGAGTTCATCCTCGCTTCTGTACCATCTGTAATGCTGTCCATTCATTCATATATTTATTCACCCATTTTCCATAAAGATATAATACGGATCAAAAGACTGAGAAAAACGAAGAGTCGGTGTAGTTAATAAGATTGAATAAGAGGAAAAATGGAATAAAGGAATTAAAATGGTAACAGGATAAGAATTTGGGGCCAAAGTATAATTTTGAATTTATGATTGTTGAAGCAAAAGGGCTTCAATAATTATAAGAAATCTTTCCCCCCTTTTCTGGTGCTTCAAGTTTTAAATTACACTGGAGTGCTTACTCTTGCATTGTGTCTAAAGTGTGACTAATGTTGTCTCCTCCTCTGTTTTCTTATACTTAATGTAGTTTGTACATTTGATTTGAGTTTAGCCTAATAATTCACTGAAGTTGCTGGATATAATGGTTAAGAGCTCCAGTCTTCTGTGCCAGTTTTCCTAGTTTCAAATATTGATTTTACAAGCTATTGGCTATGTAACCTTGGTGGGTTACTCAAACACTCTGGGTTCTGTTTCCTAATCAGTAAAATATACATAATTATAGTATGTATTTCACATGGTTTTTGTGAGAATGAAATGAGTAAATACTTGTGAAGTCCTCAAAACAGTGTAATAATTATGAAATAATTGATATAGATGACAACAGTGCTCCTGCAACATATACTATAAGGGAATCAGCTTCTTTAAGAAAGAGTCCTTTCCTTCATGAAATTTTGACCTGTTACCTTATTATAGGCTGTCTTATGTATGACCTAATTTCATATATACATATTCTGTTTTCTCAATCAGATTATATGCTCAAACAGGGTAGACGTATAATAAATCAATACATATAATTCATGCTATATATTATATACTGAATGCATATTTATCTTATATACTTAGACATCTATTAGCATTTGAAAAAAAATATAAATTAGCTGTATATTAGATTTCTATTAATTTGATTGCTTTATCTTTTTTAAAATTATTTTTATTTATTCTTTGGCTGAATCATATTTTCACTTCTGAATTTCATTATAATACTGAGGGAAATGCATTGGATATCAGAAATAAAAAACAAAATGTAGTTTCAAATTTAAGTCTTAGGTTTCTTAGATACACTTTAATTTTTCACCCTTATAAGCTATAATACTTATTCTGTCAGGGTCCTTGCCCTTGGAATTAATCACAAGATCTTCTCAAGTAGACATTTTACTGCTTTTTGTCTTTAAATACTTAATGGTGAATTTTCTGGGGATTTCTAGCAGCAGTGTTTCCTCACCTCAGCCCTTCATACCATAATTGCCTAATTTCTTCACAAGCACTTTCCCAATAGAGTTAACAATCTCCTTTCTTTTTGTTCCCAAGGTCTACATCTTTGGGGATAGAACTATACAGTTATAAAAGATATAACATGTACCTTGATATTTCTATGTCGATGAATTCATTCTCCTACTTTCTCCTTATTGTATCTTTATATTTACAAAAGTATGATTTATTTATTGTGGATCGCAGGCAATGACATAATAATTACTACAAGTTTGGCACTATGAGCAGTAATACTTAATAGTTGTGTAGTTTAATTACCATCTACAACTGTTACAAACACAGATGGGTGGGAGAAGTAATATTAAGCATACAAAGGAAATAGTAAGGCGATTGACATTGGATAGCTCTGCCAAATGGCAGACTGGCAATTTTAAGCACCTCTTAAAATCTTTAAAGTTCTTATCAATTTACCATCTGAGTCATTTCTAGATGTTATTAACAGGAGATCAGGATTTAAATGTGTTCTATTCAAATTCATCAACCGATCAACAACTATATGTTAGAGTAGCACTTTTATTAAAGAAGATTTAGGCTCAATCTAAACTATATTCTTTAAATGTCTCTGAATAATAGAAATAAATATAGTAATATAAAATTTAAATAATGCATATGCCATTTTAAACACTTGCTTAAAATACTGAGTCTAGTGCTGTATGTTACAATTTATGATAAAGATTCTACTGTGGTGTTATTTGATAGAGGGGAGCATTAAGTATTATCTTGCCTGATGTCTCAGGAACCTAGAAGAGTACCTGGCACAAAGTAGATGCTCTGTAAATATTTGTGGAAAATTGTATGGATTCTATCATTAATATGCAGTCCTTCCCTTTTGCTTGAGATCCACTTGCATTTAATTCATGTTCTTATCCTGTAACATACTGTGACCCCAGAACTGAGTTACTACTTATAAATGATATTCTAAGGAAAATATTTTTATTTCACAAATTATTTCATAATTATGTTCTTGCTTGCATTGAATATTTATTGAACATCTACTATGAGCCAGGTACTGTACATACTTCTAGAAGTCTTTGTCCTCCAGTGGCTTATGATCTAGCGATATATATTGGCAATGATGAGACAGGCTGAAAAAGTTAAGATAGGCTCAATACACAGTGCAATGGAAGTCTATGGGAGGGGGAGGGAAAAGACTTCTCAAAGGAAATGCCAACGGAAAGGTAAGATGGTGGATGAGAAAAAACACCAGCCAGAGTGTCTCTGCAAGAAAGATAGATTTTAGAAGAAAGCGAAAATAAATAAATAAACAAAGAAACAAACAAACAGTCAGACAAACACAGACCAGATGAGGGTCAGAAGGAAGGGTGCCTGAAACTACAGGAGACTCCATGGGAAGAAGTTGCAGAGGAGAACTAGAAGGAGAAAAGACCCAAGAGGCTTAGAGACCAGCAACAAGGGTAGGTGCTCCCTCGCATGTCAGACTGCTGGTGGGCTTATGAGTGGTTGGAGAGACCTGCTAACACCAGGCCAGACACGGCTGCCGCCAGTGAGTGGTGAGCCTCTTGCAGACAGGGCACCGGGCTCCCAGCTCCCTCAGGGCACCTCCCTGCCTATAGATCCCATATTGCTTCATTCTCCCCTTCTCCTTCCCTACCCATGGATGCCAAGAGAGACAATTTAGCCAACACCTGGGGGCATCTCTGGGGAACAAGACCTTTCCTTTTGGGACCCTAGAGCAGACTGAGGGGCACTCAGACTGTGAGCTTCCTACTCACCAGCCCTCGCAGATCCTGCTTGCCTGGTGACTCCAGGAGAGCCGGGCAAATCCTTAGGTGGAGAGACATTAATCCAGCTTGGGCACCCTGTGGATGACTTGATACTAGCACTATTCTCCCTGGCAGGGCCAGGGATTGATCTCTGGGACTCAGGGGACAAGACTGCAGACCAGATCCCATATACACAGGTCTAGATTGCATAGCCTGGGGGCACAGAAGAGATATTTGTGAGGGAGACTACTGAGCTGTGTGTGCCTTCAGGGGCAGATCAGCATGCTTGAGGGGTAAGAGTCCTCCCACAGGAGAGCCATGTTCCCAGCTCAGGCTGCAATCCTAGGCTGGGAACGTCCTGATCCTCATCACAGCCAGGGGAGATCTGCTAGCTTGAGGTCCTGACTTCTGGGAGAAACTGCGGACTAGGGGAGTATGGAAAGAAGCAAGACCTGCTTCAGACTGCAGGTCTCAGACAGCCCCATCACCACAGGCAGACTTTCTGATTGAGTGGGGCCATTTTAGCCCCTCCCTGGCAGCCCCTCCCAGAAGCAGAGAACAGAGCTTTGACCCCTACTAACAGCATTTGTGGAGCTTGAGAGCAGGCTCACCAAACCCAGCTCCACCCAGCTTCAATCACCCACCTGCCCCTACTGAGGTGGAGAATAAGGACACATCTGGGAGTCCCAGAGCCCCACCGGCAACCTAAGGCACTAGAGTGCCTCTCCAGAGGAACAAGAGCTGGTTACAGGACCCAAAGACAACACTGCAGCCTCCTCCTCCCAAGCAAGTGCCACCTACTGACAGGGAGGTCATTCTGCACACCCTTTTACTGTATCTACTGACTCATCATACAAGGTGTGGTTGAATCTCACCCAGAGACACCACCTACTAGCTCAGAGCCTTAATAGGGCATGACATTATCCAAATGAAAAACTAAAGGTAAGAAGCAACAGCTGGTCCAGATGGCAATGAATCAGTGAAAGAACTCTGGAAGTATGAAGAATCAAATGGAAAGCAGACCCCCAAAGGGGAAAACCAGCTCTCTAGCAATGTACATCAACCAAATTCAGAACACCAAATGACAGAAGAATTTCAAAGATGGATTCTAAGAGAACTCAGTGATATGCAAGAGAAAATAAACAACTAACACAAAGGAACCACAAAAAAAATCCAGGACATGTACGAAAAACTCACTGAAGAAATTGAAATATTAAAGAAAAATCAAACAGAATGTCTGGAAATAAAGAATTAATTCAAGGAACTACAAAACACAGTGGAAAGCCTCAAGAATAGGGTATATCAAACAGAAGAAAGAATCTCAGGGATTTATACCTAGAAAACCCCGAAGATTCTGCCATGAGACTACTGGAACTGATAAACAAATTCAGCAAAGTCTCAGGTTATAAAATCAATGTACAGAAATCAATAGTATTCCTATATGCCAACAACAGTCAAGCTGAGAATCAAATCAAACACTCAATACCCTTCACAATAGCATCAAAGAAAATGATGCACCTTCATTTATATATGGAATATATTTAGCTAAGGAGGTGAAAGACCTCTGTAAGGGGAAGTACGAAACACTGAGGAAGGAAATAGCAGAGGAAATAAACAAGTGAAAAACCATACCATGCTCATAGGTCAGCAGAATCAACATTATTAAAATGTCTATGCTACCCAAAGTGATCTACAGGTTCAATGCAATCCCTATTAAAACACCAACATCATTTTTCACAGATATAGAAAAAATAATTCTATGCTTCATATGGAACCAGAGAAGACCCCATATAGCAAAAGCAATGTTAAGCAAAAAGAACAAATTGAGAGGCATCAATTTACCAAACTTCAAACTATACTACAAGGCTATAGTAACCAAAGCAGCATGGACTGTCACAACAAGAACAGAGACATAGAACAATGGAACAGAACTGACAACACCGATATAAAACCATCCTCATATAGCCATCTAATCTTTGCAAAGCACACAAAAACATACACTGGGGAAAAGAATCTGTATTCAGTAAATGGTACTGGGAAAATTGGATAGCCACATGTACTGAAACAAGACTGAAACAAGATCTACACCTTTCACATCTCACAAAAATCAACTCACGGTGGATAACAGATTTCAACTTAAAGCATGGAACTATAACAATTCTGGAAGAAAATGTTGGAAAAACTCTTATACACATTGGCCTATGCAAAGAATTTATGAAGAAGACCTCAAAGGCAATCACAGCAAAAACAAATATTAATAAATGGGACATGATCAAATTAAAAACCTTCTGCATAGCCAAGGAAACTTTCATGAGAGCAAACAGCCCAAACCACAAATCAAAACCACAAATGAGATATTGTTTATCTCATTTGTGAGAAGGGCCTTCATCAAAAAGTCCCAAAACAATAAATGTTGTTGTGGATGCAGAGAGATAGGAACACTCATACACTGCTGGTGGGACTGCAAACTAGTACAACCTCTGTGTAAAGTAATATGGAGATACCTCAAAGAGCAACAAGTAGAACTACCATTTGATCCAGCAATCCCATTACTGGGCATCTACCCAAAAGAACAAAAGATGTTCTATTAAAAAAGACATCTGCACTCAAATATTTATAGCAACACAATTCACAATTGCAAAGATGTGGAAACAACCCAAGTGCCCATCAATACATGAGTGGATTAATAAAATGTGGTATATGTATACCATAAGTTCTACTCAGCCACAAAGGCAATGGTTATCTAGCACCTCTTGTATTATTCTGGATAGAGCTGAAACCCATTCTAAGTGAAGTATCCCAAGAATGGATAAACAAGCCTCACATGTACTCACCAGCAAATTGGCTTCACAGATCAACACCTAAGTGGACATATAAGAGTAACATTTATTGGGTGTTGGGCAGATGGGAGGTGGGGGGAGGGGATGGGTATGTACATACATAATGAGTGCAATGCGCACTGTATGGAGGATGGACACACTTGAAGCTCTGACTCCAGGGGGAGGACGTGGGAGAAAGGCAACACACGTAACCTAAACATTTGTACCCCCATAATATGGTGAAATAAAAAAAAAAGAAAATGGAAAATCTAAGATGGAAAAGACAAGCAGAGATAAAACAGTTTACAAAATGGATTGGGACCATGGTTCACTAAGACAGCGGTTACCAGCTTGTGAGAGCCTCATGTGTGCATTACCTTCCAACTCTGGGATCTGTAACATTGAGTTGGGACTTGGAAATAGGCCATACTGCAAAACAGGGATTTTTTGTTTCTTTAATCTTCCCTCACTCCCACATAGCCTAACTTACCAGTACATCCCTGGTGGTTACATGGGGGAAGAGGACTGAAGAAAAATACAGGCAGAGGGAACAACATGTTCAAAGGCTGAGAGGCCAAAGGCTTCATGCCATGTTGGGAAAACATTCAATATGACTGAAGAATGGGGTTTGACGTGGAGTGTGTTGAAGCTGGTGAGATAGCAAAAACTATATCATAGAATATCCAGTAAACCATAATCATGCACAATGTACATTACAGGAAATACATTTGAAATATTATGGGGGAAATATCATAATTTTGCATATGAAAAATGTTAACTTGTTCATAGAAGCCGAATTTCCTGTCACTTTCATGTATATATTTTTATTTTTCTCCCATAGAGAAAAGGCAATGTCACTTCTCTTACTCTTGTGATAGGTAGTTGCCTTTTTTGTACTGTGCTTCTATTATCTATCATGAGAATTTCACTACTGTCATTTGTATAACTTTCTGAATATAAAAATCACTGTTATTATAGTTGTCCTTTGTCTTCATATCTGTGAAGATGATAGCTTCAAATTTTGCCCTTCTGTTACCTGCTTCCAGGAAAAATTCATTGTTTTTGTATAAAGTGTGCTTTTCTTTCCCTATTATCCCTAATTGTCCATACAGTTAATAAACAATGAAATTATTTAAATTTATTATTACCATGACAAAATCTGGAAACAGAATCTCCTGCTCTAAGATAGGGTTTCCCAGAAAAATGGTTTTTTTTCCCATTATCTGTTAAAGTAATTCTCAGCTATTGTGAGGCTTTTTACTACTTGAAAGGACTGTCACAGGCAAATGTAGATGGTTATTTTGGGATGATTTTCATTTATTTTGATCTGACCAGGAGGAGTTAGGTCCAGACACTGTACCATTGATGGAGCCAATTATCCTTTGAATTTTCACTTATACATCTGTGTGATTAACTTAAGGTTTAGGGTTTCCTTCTATTAATGGGGAAGAGTAACATACTAGCATTCATAACAATCTATTTCCCTACAGCTAATTTTCCCTTAGGGATTTCCTATCCTTTATTCCAATATTATGCAAGTTGTATTTCTAGCATCCTCAATTTGAATACAGGGGGAAAAATAAAAATTTCTTCATGTTTTTATTTAAATTCTTATAATTTATAGCATGGTGAACATCATTCACAGATGGTTTTCCTCTGATTTTCTATTTTTATATCTGTTCTTCATTTGTATTTGTTATTGGAGTTTTTCATCATTTTTACTAATTTGTACTAATTTATATTATGGTTTCTATTTTCTGTCTAAAATTGCAGTCACTTCCCAATTTTAATATTGTTTATGATATTTTACATATATTTTTAAATTTTATTTAGTGTGAGAAATGGAAAAAAAAAAAAAACACTAAGCTACCCAACTGACTGAACATACCCTTTCTTGGCCAGGGGGATCCCAGAGAAATCTTAAAACCTGATTTCTTGGTCATAGCGGGGTGGGAGGTTGTACACACCTCATTTTAACCCCTCCCTCACTAATTATAATTAGACTTTCTTTCCTACAGTTAAGCAGTAACCAGCCATTTCAAGAAACTTGCTTCTGCACTGATTTCAACCAACTGCCTGAAGCTGCAGCTAGATTCCCCAGCTTTTTGTGATTTTCTCACAACTGACCAGCATTCCTTCCTGATAAGAGACCACAGACCATGGACTAGTATTGGCCAGTTTCCCAAAGCTGTGCACAAGAGGCCCCTGTGTTTTTTGCTTCACTTGTTAAGATATAGAACCTAATTTTATAGCATTTAAATGTTATGTCTCCACCCCAAAGTGAACATGGAACATATTTAGCATGCATGTTTGCTTACTATGTACACCCCTATAAATGAACATTCATAACTTCTCCTATAGCCTTTTGATATGTATATTTACCCAACCCACTCAGTATAAATCCCTGTCTCACACTTCCTCCTTCCAAGCATCTGCTTTTGGTATCTAATGAAACCTATGCCTCCCAACCTGCAGGATAGCCATCCTGCAGGCTGCAACCAATTATAAGAAATAATTACCTCCTTTCCAAATTTATAGATCTTATGATTTTAAGTTAAAAAGTGTTGTAGAGATTGCATGGCCCAATAGCAATTCTCCCATCATAACAAAATTTTCAGCTAGGCACAAAGACAAGGAAAAAGACTACATTTCCCAGCCTCTCTTGTAGTTAAGGTTGGACATGTGTCTAAACTCTGGACCATAGAATATAATTAGAATATCATGTGTAGCTTTCAAGAACTTCCCTAAAAGACACGATGTATGCCCATTGACTTTTCTTTATTCATTTCTTCATTCTTGTTGAAATACAGATTAATCTTTAGACACTAAGAAAAGTAAAATTTTAAGGAATGATTTCATGGAGCAAAGCTATCATCATACAAGCTATGGACTGCTTACCTCCAGGATAAACTTATAATATGTTTAATCCACTGTTATATTTTGCCCTGATATTCAAGCCTAGACATAGTTTGCATAATACATGAGGTTAAACATATTTTATTTTTTTATTTATGAGTTTTTCCTTTGTATTCACCCTAAGAAAGGCCCTCTACATTAGTAGCAATGCAAGTTTAAAAATCCCAAATTCTTGCAATAGTGAAAGGATAAAGATTTAGTGAATGAGATAAATCACAACAGTAAGAGAAAAGATCATCCATCATTACAGAAGTGAAAGAGAAAAATGTTTCAAGAAGAAGGAAGGAGCTGAGCAAATTTCAGAGCAAATGAACTTGAGAAATGCATGTTGAATTTGATATTATAAAGTCTTTTGTAATCTTGGGGTTTGCAATTTTAGGTTGTCTTCTAGCTATTTAATTTTAGCATTGATACATTGTTCTATTAAGTTTATATAATTTTAATGAATTTTTGTGTTTTTATTCACTATGATTTATATTTATGTTAGATATAAATTGATTGACAGATTTTCTTTATATTTATAGCTTTTGTTGACCTAAAGATAAAACTGAGGCAAACTTAATATAAGTAGAAAGTTTATTTGAGACAAGCTTGAGGATTGCAACTCCACAGCATAGATTCAATCATGGATTCAAATCATAGATTTTGGATGTTTAAAGGAAAAGAAGAATCAATTCCTAAGTTCACCAGGAAGGCATGTTAAAATAACATAAGCTATTATGTAACATACATTGTTCTTTTTGTCACAAATTCTAGGAACATGAAGACAGATAATGCGCGAGGTAGCTAGTCAGGAACAAAATGCCTTTAAGCAATTGCTCCTGAGAGTGGATAGGGGGCATAGGTCGGTGGTGGGTTCACACCTGAAGTACCATACTCATGTCTGTCTGGGCTTGATAAATTTTGTATACCTCACATAGCTCAGACTGCTCTGAACGATTTTTCTTTTCTCATTTTTACAAAAAAAAGATGCTACATTTCTTTTTTCCCATTGCCATGGTTTACTTCTCTATCCCATCGAAGTTAGGTTTAGCTATGTGACTTGTTTGGCCGGCCAAGAGAATTCCCTTGAAAACTTCTGAGGTATCAGGTGCTTCTAGTCACTTCTATCTCATTCTTCCATCAGAGATGGAAAAAGCCTGATTAGAGCTATGAACATAGTGTACAACCTGAAGCAGAGCCACTCCAGACAAGCCACAAATACATGAGAGAAATAAATGACCGTTGTCATAATCCATTGAGATTTGGAGAATTGTTTGCTATACACCATTATCACAGCAAAAAAGTACTAAATGTGTGGTAAATATTTATTGAAGCATTGGTAATATAAATAATGTGTTTATATTTTTAAAAATTCTATTAAATAGAAAAATATGAGAATTCCTCCCAACAGCAACAACAATAACAACAAAAAGCTCTAGACCAGATGGATTCATAGCTGAATTATATCAGACATATAAAGAAGACCTGGTACCCATAATACAAAAATTATGCCATAATATCAAAAAGAGGGAATCTTCCCCAACTCATTCTATGAAGCCAGTATCACCTTGATACCAAAGCCAGGAAGGTCAAAACAAAATAAATAAATAAAACTACAGGCAAAAATCCCTTATGAGTGTAGATGTAGAATTCCTTAATAAAATACTAGCAAATGGAATTCAACAGCACATCAAAACAA
>CAUYMX010052868.1:0-11969 GCA_963573855.1 Lepilemur septentrionalis
CACGTAATCTAGGAAACGGCCTCGAGCTTGCTGAGGGCCTCCCTGTCTGAGTTCTTCATGTTTTCGATTTTGTTTTTTCAATTAATAAAGCTCATGGCAGAAATTATAAACAAACCAACAACAAAAAAAACCTTGAAAAACCATCCACAATCCCAGCATCCAGAGAGAACTTGCATTTCTAGTTCAGTAGATGTCTTTTTTTTTTTTTTTTTTGAGACAGGGTCTCACTCTGTTGCCCAGGCTACAGTGCCTTGGCGTCAGCCTAGCTCACAGCAACCTCAAACTCCTGGGCTCAAGTGATCCTTCTGCCTCAGCCTCCCAAGTAGCTGGGTCTACAGGCATGCGCCACCATGCCTGGCTAATTTTTTCTATATATATTTAGTTGGCCAATTAATTTCTTTCTATTTTTAGTAGAGATGGGGTCTCGCTCTTGCTCAGGCTGATTTCAAACTCCTGACCTTGAGCAATCCACCCGCCTCGGCCTCCCAAAGTGCTAAGACTACAGGCGTGAGCCACCGCACCCGGCCTAGGTGTCTTTTTTTGATAGAGGGCAAGGGGATGGGGTGAAAGTAGAGGGTGAAAGATAAAGCAGAAGACTTGTATTGGGAAAGTGTAAAATTTACAGAGCAAATTTAAGTGTTGAAAAACAACACAAAGCAGTATAGTATTAAAAATGGAAGTCACTAAACTTAAAACTTTTTATGAAAAACAACATTGTAGAAAAGCAATCACTTAAGAAAAACACTATAAAATATACTACAGAAAAACAGCTTTTTTGATAAGTCAATGAATTATAAGCCATAAACCTAAAAGAAAATGAAATGTCCCTTCCTGCTAACAGGTGACAAATTCATTAAATTGCCAGATGTGCTATATAGACTTTATTATTATATTTTTTTCTGTAAGGACTCTATTGAGTAAAAAGGAATTGCCTGACAAAAAGGAGAAAGCTATTTGAATATTACATTATAATCTGCCTGTGTTTCAGACAGAATACTCAATGTATTTTATTTTTTTGTCTTTACAAATTAGTTTGCACAGTGAATTCAATACAAATTCCACTTTACTCTAGTTAAATCTCACTAACCAAATTATTTATTTAGTTTTTCTCCTCTAACAGTAGTAGTATTTGTACATCAAATGTATTGTTTGTCTATGTTTCACTTCAAAGAATGTTTTCATTACCAATATAGTAATTTTTTTTAAAAAAGCAAAAATAAATATTAAGAAGTGTTATACATGATTTTTATCTGAAAAATATAGAGAAAATATAATTGAATAACCTATAGCCTGATAAAAACATATAAATGCTTTTGGAAGCTAAATTAATATTATATTCTGTATATAAGAACAGCAAACTCCATAAGAGAAACAGTCATTATAAACAGGTACTGATTCTATTTATTTTGCCTATTAAAGCAATCACATGCCATTTTTAAGTATATAATAATATAGACACTTTTTCTTGAGTTAAAAATCAGGAAACACAGTCAGAAAAAGGGATTTTTATGTCACTTCTTCTAAGTGTTGGAGAAATCTGGTTAAAGTACTTAGACATAGAAATGCTTAAATTTTCCAGGTAATTTTGGTGCTTTACATATAATAATAGTGCTAATCAGGACATTACAATGAAATATTTAATTTTTAAGGGACTTTTTAATTATTAGGGTGGCTGTAAAATTCAAGTTAATTACTGGAATAACTTTGATTAGCAAGATAATTTTAAGAAAAAATAAATTGGGATTTAAGTTCACCAAACAGATTAATGAGTCATAGTCACATTACAAGAGGATTATTTATATGATAAGATCATTGAAATAAAGGCTTTTTGGGATTCTCTAAATGTTTTTGTATCTTATAATCCATCAATTAGTCTATCAAACAGCCTGTCTTTATCATAATTAAAAATAAAAAGATGACTTTTCCTAGAAAATATTTATATACTTAAAAGAATTCATTTAAATTATCACTAAAAATTTCGTTTTAGTTTATAAAAATGATCAGTTTATAACAACACTAAAAATAGATTTTAGTAATAAAAAAATTACATCCCATCAATAGACTACCTAGTACTCACAGAGGAAAGTAGAAAGAAAATTCATTAAATGCCAGCTATGTACCAGACACTATGATAGATACTTTACATGTATTTATTTTAATTCATATTCAATCAGATAATGTTGGCATTATCAAAATCACTCCACAGCTGGAAAAAGTGATTCTCCGAGTAATCCATGGATCATTTTAGATCTATGTTTAGAATGAAGGATATGGAAACAGGCTTTCAGGATTAGAACCCTGGTCCTGCTACTTATTAAATCTCTATGACCTTGAGCAAGTTATTCAATTTCTCTCTTCTTCCTCAAGAGATAATTCCTCATGAGACAACACAATTAAAAACAGTGACTGGCAAAATTCAAATATATAGAACAGAGAACAAAACAGTAGTCACCAGGGACAAGGGGTGGCAGGGTTGGGAAATGGGAGATGTAGGTCAGAAGACACAAAGTACCAGATATGTAGGATGAACAAGTACATCTAATGAGATCTAATGTACCACATGAGGACTATACAGAATAAAATTATTCTGTCTTTGGGATTCATGCTAAATCAATTTTAGCTGCTCTTTCCCTACTGCAAAAAAAAATGGGTAACTACGTGAGATGACAGATATGTTAATTTGCTCTGCCATAGTAACCTTTGTACTGCTGTATGTATCCCATAACATCATGTTGTATACCTTAAATAGGCACAATCAAATTTATATACTTTTAAAAAAGTGACTAGCACACAGGAAGTACTCAATAAATACTGTGTACTACTACTACACACCCACTAACATTTCTATCACCTTAGATCACATAGTATATAACAGAACAAGGGCTTGAGGTCAAATCTGTCTGACACCAAAAGAACAGTCATGCAGTGAATGACACTGTCTCTAGTGAAAACTACTTTTAGCGTACTTTCAACTGTCTGATATACAAAACTCAATTTATACCTTTTTCCAGAAAACATATATTTTTTCAAAGCCAAGTTCTCTTAAGTCACAGAATATGGAACGTTTTGTTTTGTATCACCTGCAGAATTACCTATGTTCTTTAAAAAAAAAAGCCCAATGTAAGAAGAATGTTTTTTGCAGTCAATGTGCATAATTATCCAATTCAAAGAAAAATAAAGTTTCTATTAAATTTAAGTCATTCCTAGATACAAAATACAAAATATAATCTATCACTTTCAGGGTTGGAGTTATGTTTCTTGAATTAATTTATTAATCATCTGCTCACTTTTTAGACATTGAATAAATATCAAATGTACAGTGAAAGGCAATTTGTTTGGTAATTGCTCTAAATATTCACTGGATTAAATGGCATTAACCAGTCCAATACAAAATAATATTAGTCCCCCAAAGAAAGACCAAACATCCAAATAGCCTTGATCATTGTAGAAAATTTCTAAAGGTGATTGAGAATAATTATAAATGGGATGAAATCACAATGATAATCATATATTGGTCTAATTTACTTATTTAAAAATAGATCACCTCAAAAATACTAAATATTTTATCACAAGCTATTCCACTCAGTTCAATAATATTATCTACTACTTTTGTTGTTTAATTTTTTGGTATCATGATAAAGGCTAACTATGTTTCAAAAGAAAAGGAAAATTCCTGGAAGTTTAAATGCTAAGGGAGTAGCTAAGTCCAAAAACAACTAAAGAGAAACTATCCTAAACTATTCCAGTTTTCTGAGTTGGTACTGACTTCCACACATGAGTTAACACATCCTTCAATCTGGCCACTATATCTAGAAAATGGATAGATGGTTCAAAACCAATTTTCATCATCACATCTGAAATTCAAAATATATGCCCTACTTAATTACTTTAATAAGTAATTCTCTATTGTAAATAGCATCATTAGAGAAAGAAGTTCACATTAAATAATATGGGCCTTATTATTATAAGCTATTTCTCAATGATTGATGACATATAATATTTGCAATGTAAAAAAAAAAAAAAACTATAGCGTTAGAGATAACCCAGTAAGATCCCCTAGCTCACTGTCATAACTAAAACCAGAATGCATTGAGTGCTTACTATGTGTGATCTATATATTTATTGCATTTAGTCTAAATAATCCTATAAGATATTATTATATTATTCCAAATTTATAATGGTGGAAATTGAAGCACAAAAAGGTTAATAACATATACACAACTGCACAATAATGAATAGTAAAGTCAGGATTTGAACCCAAGTCTGTCTGACTTGAAACTCCACACACGTAATAACAACTGTAATAAGAAGGTTTCATAATAAAGCCAAGCCACAAAAATTGTCCTGCACAAATAAAAGTATCTTTGAAGGCTTCAGAAAATAAGATTATTCCTCCAACATATTATTTTAATTCTAAATTCCCCTATATAAAGTAAAAACTCATCAAGGTTAGTAAGAATGATATAGTAATGCCAACAGACGTAAGGCTTACAGAAACAATAAAAAGCTTCATTAAAAGGTACTATTTACTAGAGAAAAATACATGAAAGATAAAATGTTTCAGCTTGAAACACAAAAGGCAGATAAGTAACATTTTAGAGCTTAGCTCAAGTTCACCAAGAAGCAATTAAAAATTAGACAATATTGTAACTTTTTGTCATATATTTAGTATGCTAACAGAATTCCAGAGTATACTGAATTTTCTCTGGAAGATTTAAAAACGTCAAATGGATCCTCCTTCATCTGGAACAATTTACTATCAACTAAAAGTAAGATGATACATCCTGTTTCAAGGTCCCATTCATCTATATTAACTGATGATAAAGCCATAAAATAAATTCTATCAACCCTTGCATAGTCAAGAATCTGTTCTTCAAATAAAGGGAGAAATCCCATTTAACAACTTGCTTTTAACATTTTGAAAAATAAAAGTATGATGCACATACTTTTCTATAATGGTCCCC
This sequence comes from Lepilemur septentrionalis, assembly GCA_963573855.1. Taxonomy (NCBI): domain Eukaryota; kingdom Metazoa; phylum Chordata; class Mammalia; order Primates; family Lepilemuridae; genus Lepilemur; species Lepilemur septentrionalis. The sequence continues at coordinate 4,965 of CAUYMX010052868.1, forward strand.
TTTAAAGCCTTAAATAACAATAGACTATATTACTGACATGAACAATTGTCTATCAAAGAGCAAACCTCAAACATGAATGGCTTTGAAATAATTAACGAAAAGGAAATATATACAAAGTCAAAATAGTACATAACTAAATCACAGAGTAGCTTGGAATTAACTATGTATTACTACCAAAGAGGAGAGTGATAACTTTATTATTAATATGTTTTCTATTGACCATAAATTAAAAACATATATCACTGAAAAAGTTATAATCAGTGATTGCAGGTAAAAATTAAGATGAATGACATTAAAGAACTAAAAAAAACAAAACAAAATGAAAATAAGTATGCTATTTCCTCAAACTGCTTTTACCTCCATGATGAAATAAATACAATTTAAACACCAAAATATAGTAGAAATACTAAAATGAGTTTTGAAAACAGAAAGTAAAAAATAATCATACATCTTGCATGAATGGACCAGGTAACCTGTTAAATACAGTTTTAGCACTAAGATTTAATAATAGCTGTTCACGAAGAAATAAATTATTATGATAATTTTAGTTATAATATTTCAAACTATATAATATTCCTAATCTTTTCTTCACTGGAAACAATATCCATTTCAGATTTTAAAAATTATGTAGTTCATATTAACTAATAAGATATATCTAAATTACATACAGAGTTTTCTAGTGGCTAGTTCATCTACAACTTCTTTTCATAGTACTTACTAGGTTTTAAATTGCTGATCATGATGTGTCTTGGTTCACTTAGACGACAAACAGCAAAACATTTTGAATTTAAGTACAGGACTGGAATTTAAAGTTTGATTTTTCTACTAAGCTGATTTGCTACCCAATGAGATTATTTAAGATCCCACGCAAAGTAATATCACAGCAGGGCAGGACCTCAGGATTCCTTTTCACTTCAAAGCTTTTTACTCTCAAACTTCCAGCCTTTACACTATACTGATATATATGACCCATACATGGGAGGTGAATGTTGTAAAAGTACAGGTCAAATCTATATTTAGATTTGTACTGTATGTAAAGACAGTCCGATATAGTAATAATAGTATTATCAATATTAAAACAATTTCATTAGTAGCTAATTTAGAATGTATTAGGACCTTAAATTTTTCCCATGCTTTCACAGACCAGTTTTTCCATTAATTCAAAATTGGATAACCCATGAAGAATCTCATTTATATGTGTCCATACTAATGAAGCATTCCTAAATTACTTTTGGAGTAAAAATTAATGTTTATTTGTATAATTTGCCCATTAATATCCCCAAGCATAGCAATCTATATAGTCAAAATAGATCCTAAAATTAATATTCAACTTCTTATATATATGGTTATAAGATATAATATTAAATCAGAGTCCAATGCAAAAGGAATTTTTTAGTAAAAATAAAGGAACCTATAAAAATTGCACATGAAATCAACCTCATTAGAAGATATTTAATTTTTACATAAGCATGGATATGCCACTGGTTAGATTTGGGTCTTTAAACACAAATTATATATAAATAAGAACTGATGGCAATTAATATTGTGCTAGTCTTATGTCATGATAAAAGCATTAGAAAATAATAAAACTGTTTAAGATATAAAGTATTTAAGTATGTAACTGTTATTAAATACTACTCTTGGGATTAAACTTTACCCTAGTAATTTTCTTCAACCTAACAGGATTTCATGGACAATTCAAACAATGACTATTTGCAAAGGATAAGATCAGGATTAACATTTTTCCTCAACTACATATTATAATCACTATGCTATATTTGGTAAAAATTTATTTATTATCAAAGAAGTCATTCCTTTATGGTTATAAGAATCTAAGTGTCAACATTTCTTTTATATGGTATAAATACATATCTGCCTCAGTTCTAAAAAAACTTTTTCATTAGCACTTCAAGGATAAAACCCAAATATTATAATACATTTACACAGCACTGAGTATATCATGCATAACCTAAGTGTGTATAAAATATCAGCAACTGTACATTCAAAGAAAACTTACCAGACAGTTGTTTCCACTTGACTGTCATTGAGCTGCCGATTGTCCAGTTGGGCAAAAAGTGGAAAAAGCACTTGAATCCCTCCAATTGAATGAATGGCACTATGAATTGAATGTGTTACTATAGCTTTCACATCCTGTGTCCAAAAACAAAAGTGTTTATTAAACTTCTATAGCATAATTTTCATCACTGTTTCCTTGTTTCAAATACCTTTATAAGAAAATTAAACATAGTTTGACATTTCAAAAGCCCTCAATGATCTAAATTTGGACACACATAAAAAAATAGAAGTATCTTTGCTAATCACTTTTAAATTTTAAATCTAAAGTTGAGAGATCTTTACACTAAAAATATAAAGCTGAAATAAAAAGTTTAAAATAAGAAATACTATGAATGGATTTAAAGACACTCAGGTATTTTATACGAGAGTATCATTCTTAAAGCAAGTATATATTTATATCTCTTATATCTGTTCAACCAATCTATTTTATTTCAAAGGACACAGAATACGCAAGATAATAGAAATGACACATTTCTTACAAAGGAGACAAGGCCAAGTTAAAGTATATTGCCACAGAAAAGGTAGAAGGCAAAAGCTCCAACCAAGAATGGGAAAACCGGAAGAGAGAAAAACAAAACAAAACAGTAATTGTAGATTTATAGATGAGCAATGTTTGAAAAATAAAATTAAGGTACAATCAACTGACGACAAGAACATGAAAACTAAGCCACTATTCACCCACCTGGAGCATTAGAGCATGTGGGGAATGTACAAAAATCGATGCATTTTCCTTTGGTGATGATTCTAGGCAGAGTTGAGCATCAGTGGCCTTAGCATTATATGTAAAGGCAATACTACTTGCAAGTTTCCCATCATACAGAACCTGTTTATGATGTTCTGCCAAATGAATATCACTCTCGGATTTAAACTTGAAGGTACTCTGAAAAAAATAAAACTAAAATAAACACTCTTTTGTAAAGTTGCATAGTAAAACTCTGAAGTTTTAAAGTAGACAAACATTTACAATGATAAACAATTTATTGTATGCCTTTGACTTTATTTTATTTTGAGTATTTTGAAATTAAGATTTAAGTAAGTGGGTTACTTTGACATTTAGTTCCAGATTTCTCAGATGAACTGAAGTGTATTGACACATCTTGTAATACTTCTCCTTCAGTGGCTTTTTCTATATTTTCTTTATTTATTTATTTTTATTTCAGCATATTATGGGGGTACAAATGTTTAGGTTATATATATTGCCTTTGCTCCACCCAAGTCAGAGCTTCAAGCGTGTCCATCCCCCAGATGGTGTGCACCACACCCGTTAGGTGTGAATATACCCATCCCATCCTCCACCCTCCCACCTACCCAATACCTGATCAATATTACTACTATATGATAAATTGCTATATCAATATTACTACTATATTACTACTATATCAATATTACTACTATACTATATCAATATCACTACTATTACTACTATGTCAGTATTACTACTATATACTAATATTACTACAATTGGTATATTGGTAAATATACCAACTTAATGGTGAGTACATGTGAGGTTTGTTTTTCCATTCTTATGATACTTTAATAGTAGAATGGGTTCCAGCTCTATCCAGGCTAATACAAGAGGTGCTAGATCATCATTGTTTTTTGTGGCTAAGTAGAACTCCATGGTATACATATACCACATTTTATCAAACCACTTGTATATTGATGGGCATTTGGGTTGTTTCCACATCTTTGCAATTGTGAATTGTGCTGCTATAAACATTCTAGTGCAGATGTCTTTTTTACAGAATGTCTTTTTTTCCTTTGGAAAACTTAATATTGTTAAGATAGTAATAACACAGTTGATCTACAGATTCAACACAGTCTATGAAAATCCAGATTTTTGGTATACTTTGAATGAGTTACATGTATGTGGATTGTATCGTAATAAAGCTGTTAAATTTTTTTTTTTAACAAAGAAATGAAGCTCTTTTTCTCTTCCTGTTCCTCCTCCCTTCCTGAAAAACCACAAAGCTACCAGGTAGGACTAAGCAAGGTAGGAGCCCATAGTAAGGGTAGAGGGGAGAAGTTACAGCAGCCAGTAGGATGGCAGAGCCCTGAGCTGAGTGAGGAGTATATCCACACAGGGGAACAGCATGGCATCGAAGCTCAAAGAGTTGAGAAGGGTGTCCACCACAGGGCTAGCCAGGCATGGAAGCCAGAGCCTGAGCAGAGTAAGGAAGGGATCACTGCAAAGGGGACATAGAGCCCAAGCAGAAGGTACCTACATTAGAGAGATCTATAGCTTTGGATGTCAAAGACAAGTAGGATGTTGAGGGCAATCACACCTGGTGTGGGCTACAAGGAGTAGAGAAAGGGCAATGTCCTCAAGGATGTCAGAGCCTGAGTAGGGTAGGAAGGCATCCCTAGGAGAGCTACACAATTCTAAGAAAGTGGTAAGGCATCCACCTGAAAGGACAAGGAACAGGGGAGTGGGTTATTCCCTGACATAAAGTTTGTGAGTATGTGCAAGGTAAGAAGGGTATCCACATACAAGGACTTCCCTGTGTAGGGAGTCAGAATATGAAAATGATGAGAAGGCCACCTGACTAACAGGAAGGGGCAAACCAGGAGAGGGAGCTGAATCTGCAGTAGTGGGGTTCGGAAAACATTCATGTGGAGTGTGGCTTGGCATGTTGGAGCCTGAGGTAGGTGAGGAGTGTATCCACACAGGAAGGCAGCCAGGCAAGAGAAGGCAAAACACCAGCAGGATCGGAAGACAGTTGGCTTGAACAAGTGCGCATGGTCTGTGAGAGTTCTAGAGAGAGGGAAGCATCTGAATAAGATGGCCGTCCAGCAAGAGGTAAAGAAGACTAGGGCTAAAGAAGGATGGGGAAAGTATCTGCTCAACAGCCTGGCCCAGTGGAGCTAGAGCTGAGAAAGGGTTAAGAGGGCATCCATGCAGCCAGCAAACAATGCCCACACCCACCTCAGGTGAAGAGGGTATCCATACGGAAAATGAAGGAAAGGTTGAGAAACTAGACTAAACTAAAGATACATTATAATGTAAATCCAGTAAACTGGATATTTTTCCTATAGAGGACATTAGGAAACAATTAGCAAAATTTTAATGAGGTCTGAGGGTCAGATGGTAGAAGCACATCAGTATTAACTTTGTGATTTTGTGTTCTATAATAATTATGTAGGCTGGGCATCGTGGCTCATGTCTGTAATTCCAGCACTTTGGCAGGCCAAGCGGGGAGGATCACTTGAGCCCAGGAGTTCAAGAGCAGCCTGTGTAACATGGCAAGACTCCATCTCTAAAAAAAATTAAAAAATTCATCAAGAGTGGTGGCACGTGCCTGTAGTCCCAGCTACTCGGGAGGCTGAGGCAGGAGGATCACCTGAGCCCCAGAGTTGGTAAGCTATGATTGCAGCACGGCACCCCAGCCTGGGAGATAAGAGTCCCGTCTCAGTAGATGACAACTCCATCAATTCAGTTGTTCAGGCTGAAATTCATGGTGTCACTTGCTCCTCCCAATCCTCCCTTACTCCCTTACCCCATATTCACTCTAACAGAAAGTCCTACTGGCTCTATATCCAAAATATATCCAAAAGCTGACTTCTTAGAGTTTTATTTTAGATATGCTTTATCAAAAATCCAATCAAGTTCCAGTACTTTCCAATGCTATTGGTCTTGTCTAAATTATCATAATCTTTCCCCTAAATAATTTCAAAAGCCTCCTAACTAGCTTTCCTGTTTACACATTTGTTCCTGTTTAACATATAAGCAGCTAGAGTGATTCTTTTAAAATTGTCCCAGAGCTTCTGACTCTAACTTTTCTGACCAGTTTTTCCATCACAGTAAAAAAATGCAGAACAATGCTGATCACTTGTTACATGTTTTGACTACCCTCAAAACCTGCCTGCTTTTTTTTAATACCCAGAGTCCACAGGTGGATGTTTTCTGTACCATGTACAGAATTTCTAAGTGGTTATTTGTGGGAAAATCCAGTTGCTCAAAGTACACCCCTCTACACAAGTATTGGAAACTCTCCAAAGTGATTTTTAATTTTGGAAGTTGTTTTACACTTTTCTCTTATCAGTGAGGCCTTTATCATAATATGGTAAATTACAAAAACCATCATACTATCATTCTCTTAAATGGAGGAGAGAACACAAAGCTAAATTTTGAAATATCTAGCAATGGAGACTAACCGCTTGCCACATGAGTTTATGTGACAATTAGAAAATGTCTAGTAATAATTATAAAATATCAAAACTTTGTTAAAATCTGATTTGCAAGCTTATGTGAAAAAGTTACCTTCTATATAAGATTTCATGATCACATTCAATAACCCCTAATAGAGCTCTACAATAAACTTACCTTGTAGTAAATTCTACACAAAGTTATAGTGAGATTTTCTGTATTTTAAAAATTACTTCCAAACTTAATGATTTAATTGATAAGTGATACCCTCCCTTATTTACTGTTTGCAGAAAATAACCAAGTACAGAATATTCACTCACAAGCTACAGTACCCAAAACCAGTCCATAGAAAGAAAATTACCTAGCACTCTAGTGTGACCAACAGGTCAAAATCACTTGGGACAGGCTCTGTAGAATAAATAGTTTGATGATAATATTTGAAGGGAGAATTAATATATACCATTAATTTCAAGGCACATATGTTAACATGCTACCTACATTAAGCTCAGAATCACAAAGAATATTATTTGATCATTACAATTAAAGAGAGTTTCATATACCTTGAGGCAACAAATATAAATACCATATTACTATATAACACTAAATGATTTAAACTCCATTTGTGATTTAAACAAATATCAACTAATTATTATATTCTATGCACTTTAAAAATTCCACTATAGCCTCTACCTCTTCACTCATAGAAAGTGACTTTACCACCTACTTTACCAAGAAAATTGAGACAATAATATGAGAATCACTCAGCTATTTTTCTGTCTGAT
>CAUYMX010052869.1:0-22510 GCA_963573855.1 Lepilemur septentrionalis
GTTCGAAACCAGCCTGAACAAGAGTGAGACCCCGTCGCTACTAAAAATAGAAAGAAATTAATTGGACAACTAAAAATATATAGAAAAAATTAGCCAGGCATGGTGGCACATGCCTGTAGTCCCAGCTACTTGGGAGGCTGAGGCAGATTGATCTGCTCAAGGCAGATCGCTTGAGCCCAGGAATTTGAGGTTGCTGTGAGCTAGGCTGACGCCATGGCACTCTAGCCTGGGCAACAGAGTGAGACTCTGTCTCAAAAAAAAAAAAAAATCATCTACATACTGTAAAATTACTCCTTTTTCTAAAATTATCTTTCTTCAATCTCTAGCTAGAATTTCTCCAAAGATGGTTGGAGAATTTTTAAATCCCTGGGGGAGAACAGTCTAACAGTACTGACATTTGATTTTAGTTCTTAAATCCTCTCATTCAAAAGCAAAGAGTTCTTGTGACTCAGGAGCAAGGGGAATGCAAAAGAAGGCATCTTTTAAGTCTATCACTGACAACCAAGCAAAATTGCCAGATAGAGTGGTGAGAACAGTATAAGGATTAGGTGCTGCAGGATGAATGTCTTTCACTATTTGGTCTGTCGCTCTCCGAACCTGAACAAACCAATATTTCTGAGTTCCGAGTTTTTGAACTGGCCAAATGGGAGTGTTATAAGGAGATTGACAAGGCCAGAGGAATTCATATTTTTAAAAGGCCACAACTAGGGGTTGAAGGCCCTCCCTAGCTTGAAGCTTTAATGGATACTGCTTGAGTGGCGGGGCAGAAATTCCCGGTTTTACTTTGATATGAACGGGACCCATGTCTGTCCTTTGCGGTTGTCCAGTAGCCTATATCTCAGGGTTGACTTGATTGAGGACTGCAGTGGGCAGCATTTGAGGGACAGCCAAAGGGACAAGCAGAGCTGCTTGCAAGGCACAGGCATGTTCTGGGGGAACTACAATATGCACTTGTGTATTCTGAAATGTCACTTGAACCTGCCGGGTCCAGAATCATAAGGGGGTGCAGGAGAGTTAGGGGAGGGATATCTAAAAGAAATCGGAGCTGCAGCCAGAGCCGCCACTGCAGCCACAGCGGCTGCCAGTGCCTCAGCCACAGTCTGAGTCGGAGCCACTGCGACGGCTGCCCAGAGGTCTTCTTCAACATGGGTGTTTCCTCCTGAGGCAAGATGGGGTTCTTAGATCTGGCTTGTTCCTTGACCTTCTTGAAGGCTTCTGTCCTCTGCATTAGAATCTTATATTTAATTTGATGTGAATTCTTTTGATACAGAAGCAGAAAAGACTGTACATAAGGGATTTCATCCCATTTCCAAACACGGTGGCCATGTCTCCCCAGACCCGAGAGAGTACTGGGGCCACACGTATTACAGTGGTAACTATACCATTTTTATCTTTTTTAGGCTCATAACTGTACTCAGACCAGTTTTGAAGAATACAACCGAAAAGGCTACATTTAGGAATTGAATTCTTATTTCCTGTAGTCGCACACACAAAACACACACACACACCCCAAATGGACAGCAGTTCCAACAAATAAGAGCCTAAGGAGTGCCAAATAAGGCTAGGCATGGTGGCTAATGCTTGTAATCCTAGCACTTTGGGAGGCCTATGTGGGAGAATCCCTTGGACTTAGGAATTCAAGAGTGAGACTCTGTCTCTAATAAAAGTAAAAAAAGAAAAAAGAAAAGAAAAGAAAGAAAGGAGTGCAAAATACAAACAGTTGGAGGTCCTGCTCCTCCAAATGAATGGTTCAGGCTTCCAACTCAAATGCAATTTCCCCTAAAACTCCCAAATGGTTGAGGCCTCTAGCCCCAACAGGAACTCCAGAGAAATTCCCCAAATGGCAAGGGGGAGTTTTAGGTCCTACTCTTCCAAATGGCTGAGGCTCCCAACCCAAATGGGAATTCCAGAGAATCTCCCCAAATGGAAAATCTCTGCTGCATGGTACCTTTAAGCAGCACTCACCTGTCCAGACGCAAATGCCAAAATCCAAAGGTCAAAGGTCCATTCTTTTTTTTTTTTTTTTGAGACAGAGTCTCACTGTGTTGCCCAGGCTAGAGTGCCATGGCATCAACCTATCTCATAGCAACCTCAACCTCCTGGGCTCAAGCAATCCTCCTGCCTCAGCCTCCCGAGTAGCTGGGACTAGCCATGTGCCACCATGCCCAGCTAATTTTTCTATATATTTTTAGTTGTCTGGCTAATTTCTTTCTATTTTTAGTAGAGACGGGGTCTCGCTCTTGTTTAGGCTGGTCTTGAACACCTGACCTCAAGTGATTCTCCTGCCTTAGCCTCCCAGAGTGCTGGGATTACAGATGTGAGCCACTGCACTGACCCCCTCTACTCTTCTGACACCTTTTTTGCAGGAGATCCTGCAGCCATCTTTGTAGTATATGGTTACCTCTTCCCGCCCAACTCTGATGTTCTGGCACTCTTAGAGAGACAAGTTAGAAAGAGGGATGATTTCCTGATGTGGAAGCAAAAGGAAAAGAAAATGGGATTGTTTTCAAAGCAACTCAGGCCAGACTACCAACCAAATTCTTTAGGGAGAATGTTATTAATAGCATCAATTGCCGATAAACAGGGCTCAGCAGTTTCCCTTCCTTTGTGGACCAGCAAAAGCAAACCAGAGGTGCTGCACGTGCATCAGCAGCCCCTATATTCTAAGATCTTTGAGGATGACTTGGAGCAAAAATATATCCAGCTCTTCTGGCATCTCCCATCTCTGCACAGCAAGTCCCTGCACTCTATTGTCCTTGTCCCAGGTGGCTGTGCTTTAAGAATCTCAAGTACCTTCACAGCAGAAGAATGTCCAGTATTTAACTGTCCCCAACCTCTGTCCTTGCCTCAAACCCTGCCCCAATCTCCGTCCCTAACCCTCACTCAGGTCCAGTCTCAGGCCCAATTTCAATCCCCACTCTCAATCCTGTCCCCTGGCCCTCTGGTGGAACAAAGGTGTTTATGCCCCATTATGCCCCTGTCCTGCTCCCCCCTCTCCCAGTCTGATCCAGGCATCACGTCCTTGAGGCTGATCAGGGCACTGTAGAGCTTACTGTTGCCATTTGGCAGAAGTGTACATGGGGCCGCTCTTTGGGTACTAAAGCAGTATCTGTAGGGCTGTTGTCAGGCATGGCAGCCCCTCTTTAGGGAAGGTGACCTCCATGCCTTTTTTCCGTCTATGCTTGGATGACAACATGCAAGATCTTGCCCTTAGTGTGTACAGTTCACCAATCAGGATGGAGATGCCGCCTTTGATCTCCATGAGCTTGGTGGAGTATGGTAGATATGTCCCAGAACACCCGCAGCTCATGATCTAGAGGTGAGTCCTGGACTAGGCACTGGGGTTACAGATATTTGGGGGCTCACCATGGACATTTACGGAATGCTGTTTTTGGCCAAGACTGGGCACAAATCCATCCCTTAAAATAGGGGTCTGGAGAGAAGGCAACTTTATTTGTGCAGACTGGGACACAAAAATGGAGTTTCCTAGAGGACACTTGAGATAGTTTTTCCAGAAAAATTTGTGAATGCTGGGTGTCAAAACAAAAATGAAAAACAGATGTTCCCCACAAGTCCCCTTACTCTACTTCTATTAATATTTTCTAAAAACCATTCAGATCCCAGGGACACTACCACAATCGGACCCAGTACCCATATCCATACCCCTTTAGGGCTACATATTATATTCTTATGCCAGAGATTAAATGGGATCTTATCAGTGAAACTCCTAGCTCTTAATTTAATTATGTATTTGTTGGAAACCTATTATATAACATCATCTGTTATGCAGAAATGAATGTACCATGGCTAATGCTCTCAAGAAGCTCACAACTATGCTAAAACTACTAAACTTTATCTAACTAAAATATGTCCTAAGGAGCCCAGCAACACTACTGTAGTTGGTTAAAATAGGTTTATTATAACATCCCTGTGCCTAAGTATACATTTGAAAGGATACACATAAAACTGTTAATAGCAATTACTTCTGTTGGATGGGATTAGTAGGAATGAAATCAGAGGAAGACTTTTACTTTTTAAGTATTACAAATACGAAGATGGTGGGGTATTTATTTTTAGCATTTTTGTTTTTCAAATAAAAACATAGGAAAAAATCAAAGAATTTCAAATAAACAGTTTTTTTTTACATAATTAAAACAAATTCTCATATACCCCTTTCTCACCTCCCTTCACTTAATGATACCAGAACTTGGTACTCTGCTTTTATCACTAGATATTAGACTTGCCTGGACCCTTGTTAAATGGAGAAGAATAAGGCTTTCTTTGCTTAAGATAATATAAAATATATCAAAGAATGAGACCACCACCCCAAATGTGAAACTGGAAACTGAATTTACTTCTTATTTATAGGAAAGCTATGCTGATCAGACCAGTCATGTTGAGCAAAGCAAATATAGGGATTATGGGAAGGTATTGTTTACTGAGGCAGGAGTAGGTTGAAAATCAGTTATAGAATCTTGGGTTATGGAAACCCATTTTCTGTTACATAGATGTTTTTGCTGAAGCAGTTGTCACTGCTCAATTATAACAGGTTTAAAACCAGCACTGGTATTGATTTATTACTTTGCTACAAAAATTTCAGTATTTTCCTAGGTTTGTGTAGATTTTTTTTTTAGAATGATACTTATATCTTTTTTTGCTTGGTTTTGATTAAAAAAATTGAGAAATCTTGGACTGAAAAGATGCAATTTCTTTTGACCTATCATCATTTTATATTAAAAGGCCTTAATATAGTATGTTAATATACTATATTGATAATTAATAACTAATAATAATATACTATACTATATATAATATTTCTATTGCTGCTGTAAAAAAATCACCATAAATTAAGTGGCTTAAAACAACACGGATTTATTATCTTACAGTTCAGTAGATCAGAATTCTGACACCTGTGTCACTAGGCAAAAAATCAAGGTATTGGAAGGGCTGAGTCCTTTTAGAGGCTGTAAGGGAGAATGTTTCCTTTCTTTTTCCAGCTTGCAGAGGTTGCCTACAATACTTGGCTTGTGGTCACCTTCTTCGTTTTTCAAAGCCAGCAATGTAGCCTTTCTCTGACCCTATTTCTGTTGCCACATCTCTCTCTCTCTCTCTCTCTCTCTCTCTCTCTCTGACAACACCCTCCCTTCTGCCACCCTCCTTCAGTTATAAGGACCTTTATAATTATATTGGGTCCACCTGGAGGATCAAGGATTATCTTCCTTTCTGGAGGTCCTTAATTTAATCACATCTGCAAAGTCCCTTTAGCCATGTAAAGTAATACATTCACAGGTCCCGGGATAAGAACATGGACATCTTTAGGGCACCATTATTCTGCCTACCGCACATGGAGATTGAATTTATAAATATATCAGTTAGGATTGCACTTGACTGCTTAAAGAAATAAGTGATGTCTTGGTCTTGTGTACCAGGAAGTCTGGGAATAGGAAGCCCAGGGCTGATTTGGTACTTCCACAATGCCATCTGTAAGGGAAATTCATTTATATAGGCAATAGGTTTCTTAGGCCAAACTCAATAGCCAGCATGTCTTCCGCCAGCCCTCTGGGGAGGCATGAATCAGCACACTTATGCACCAAGGTGTTGTCTCCTATGTGAACCCATGTGATCGCGCTTTCTCCTGGCATGTTGCCACTATTGTTCGGCGCCATATATAAGCTCTTGCCATGTTCTCAGCCACGCTCTCGCTGCTGCATTCCCCCGACAATAAAGAGCATGTCTCATCTGCCCGCTGCCACCCGCCTCTTCTTTCAACTCCTGGAAGCCTGCTCCGGTGCACTCGCTAGCCACAGAGCCCGCTCCCCACGCCATCAAGAAAGTGACTGCTGAACCTCAGGTGTCACTTGTGTGTTCCAAGCAGGAAGAAAGAAGGGGAAGAGGCAGGGCCCAGCAAGATGCAGTTTACATTTTTCTAGCCAGACTTGACTCATGGTGCCACCCCTAACTAAAAGGAAATCTGAAGTCAAGTTTCTGGCTTTCCTTCCTCTCTTAAGAAAGGAAGGAACATTGAAATAAGGGTTGGAATGCGTGACAGGTGAGCTAACCTGCAGAACTGACTGCAACAAGTGATTTAACAAAGCACCTTAATAATCCAGTTATTGAAGAGTAGGTCCCAGGTGTCGGAATTTAGTGGACTAGTTGCTACGTGTGTTACTATCAGTTGGTCCTAGGTTCAAAATTGATTTTAAAAAAAAGACACAAGTCACACTATGTTCCCCACACCGGTTTACTTAGCTTTAAAAGATACGTAGTAAACAATGCACATGGCTAAACAGAAGCCTTCTGATGTCTGGGAACATGTTAGGTGCAGCTTCCACTCCCCTCCACCACGCGGGCACCTCATGCTTGATTGCAAGAGATGGGGTTGAACCCAGTGCAGAAGAAGTCATGTCAGAGCAGCCGCCCTTTCCATCTCCTGCCTATGTGTATCCTGTGCTTGTTGCACAGTCTCTAGGAGTAAGTGCCAAGTCACATGCCTTGCAGTGCAGCTGCGACTCATCAATCAGGGGTTTCACAATGAACGCTTCTGTAAACCAGGTACAGTCTGACCTGCTAACATTCCACATTTATCTTACTTCAATACATTCTGGGTTGCAGAGTGGCAGGAAGGTAAATCTAAGGTCATATCCCCAGGGCCTCTGGGTCTCCAGTAAGAGCTCAGATCAGCTGAAAACACTTTCCCTGTGTGGACTGATAAATAGTATCTTTCTTCCTCTTGAATTTAGAATCAATTGAAAGAAATAAAGGAGTCAGATAAGTGAAGATCAAAATCTCACCTTAATAAAGCTGACTAGAAGATATGGCCTAGTGGACACGATCACACTTTCCTCAAACTTATCCCAGACGTGGTCACTGGCACAGCTGAGCAACACAGGCTTCCAAAGAGTGGCAGGTCCACGAGCAGAGAGCAGACCCACTCCCTGCAAGACACAGGTCTAGAAAGAGTGGAGGAAGGGCTGAGCTGGGTCTATTCTCCCAATTCCTGTGTCTGATTAGTCACCCTATTTCCCTGGGGAGGAATGAATGAGCGGTGGGGAGGGACACAGTGATTCTCAGCCCTTCCCGTAGTTTGAGGCCACCCAGGGAACTAATGTGCAGCTAGGATTGAAAACCACTGGTCTAGCTGAAGTTACTGCACAGGGAAACATAAAGGATGGAGATACTGTTCTCCCCTATATTTGGGAAGATTCATTTTAACTATGCTCTGCTCTTTTCATAAATGGCAGATTTTCTGTGATATATTTTCCTTCCTTTTAATGCAAAGCAATGAAAACACCTGTTTCCAATTTCTTTCACCAGTCAGACTATCTTTAGGCACCTAAGATGTTACCTTTTGCCTCTAGGCTTGTGTTAGCACTCCTGTTTGAGAGCATTACCTGCAGTCATAAAACAGTTCTCTTGGGAGAAGGGATGGGTAGAAAAATAATGTTAATTCATAAAATATTCTTCAGACATTTTTCACTGAGTTTATAAGTGCCATAATCAATATGATTTTCGTTTTTTCTTTGTTCAACCAAAAGCTATGTATGCCTTGAGTAGCTTTTATTTTTTTAAGATGGCTATGGCGATTCCCTGTCTCCCTCTTGCTAAAGTTTTCAATAAACCAAATACAATAATTAGTGTGCTTCTGACTGTATCAGAAACTATAACACAATTGGAACTTTATTTGCTCTTTGATGACCCTTCATTGACATACCTTAATTTTTTTTTTTGAGACAGAGTCTCACTCTGTTGCCCCGGCTAGAGTGCCATGGCGTCAGTCTAGCTCACAGCAACCTCAAACTCCTAGGCTTAAGCAATCCTCCTGCCTCAGCTTCCCGAGTAGCTGCGACTACAGGCATGAGCCACCATGCCCGGCTAATATTTTCTATTTTTGGTAGAGACGGGATCTCACTCTTGCTCAGGCTGGTCTTGAACTCCTGAGCTCAAATGATCTGCCTGCCTTAGCCTCCCAGAGTGCTAGGATTACAGGTGTGAGCCACCGCACCCGGCCAACATAACTTAATTTCTCATGGCATGCTTCTCACTTATTTGGTTTACATCATAGAATTTCTGGCATCTTCTCAGAAATTTCCTCACCTCACATGTCTTCCCACCCGTTCCTCCAGTTCTGGTTTCTGAGGCCCCCTCTGGCCTCACTTCCCTCCCTAGTTCAGAGGTCCCCTGATCCATCACTATTTCCGGCATTAATTCCTTCGCATTCTTACTCTTCGGTTTCACTTGTACTGTAATTTTCCAAATGGCAATCTACCTTGGTAAAGAACATACACCATTAGGTTCTACATCTGGCACGTATAGACCCTGCTGTTTTAACTGCAGTGGATTTCTGCTAATTTTTTGCTATCATCCAGCCCCCTCTTTTTTGGTGACATCATCTCAATTCTCCTTTGGTGAAGTACCTCTCTGAGGCTGTATTCCAGGCTGTATTCCAGTCTTAGAGGCAGCCCTGAGAATGTGACTCTGGTTAAGACAGTTTTTCTCTCTTGCTCTCTGGGATTGAACTCAGTGGAGTGATCCTAAGATATTAAGTGATTTATGCAAGCAGCTATGTCCTAAAGAATCAGTCTATCCAATTCTGGTACCAAGACCTGTGAAAACGCTTTGGTTTTGTTCTTTACATATTGGTTCATTAGCCTCCCTTATTGTTCCTTTTGTTTCCGTATTCTTCCAATAAAATTCCTTTCATCTTGTGATAAAAGTGATTTTCTGTTGTTTGCAACCACAAAACCCTAACTAGCTGTGGCAGCTTGTATTAGTGACTTAAATTCTATATAATCAGGAGAATTATATTTACATATTTGGATGTCATGAGGATTAAATGTGAAAACGAACTTAAAGTGTCTGGTATGCAATAGCCACAATAAATCCATGCCCTCTAAGTTCAGGTGGACCTCCAACAGAGTTTAGCAGTCTTTTTAATTGTTCTGGGCCATCTGCTTCTCCAAATCCCCTAAGCAGATTTTACAAATATTTACAATTTTTTTTAGGCTGCCCATTCCACCTCCACCTCATGCTCAATAGCCTGTCTGGAATGTCACAGGAGAATGTCGAGGAGACAGAGATACCAACTTTGCAGAATCTTGGAAAGCTTTTTTAATCTTGTGATTCATGCCAGCATCATGATGTCATAAACTTGGCTCATAAGAATAAACTTTTGAAAAAACACCAAAATCTCCTTAGCATTACCTACATCCTATAATAAGTGTGTGTGATACTAAGAGTGACTTACTGGAGTGATTGAGGTTGTAATCTGCTCTGCTGTTGAAATTCTGCTTTATAATTGGACTTGAAGGTCACATCTGGTAGTTTATCTTCTTGCTGTGGGTTTCTGGTATGCCATGGAAGACAGTACATCCAGTCTGTATTTGAACAACTATCAGGATCAGAATGCTCCTGGTTTGTCCTGGTACCAAAGATAACTGCTTGAAATTTTTTGTGTCTTCTTTCCAATTGATCATTCGAATGTCAAGATTACATGCAGCTACAAATAATTTATGTCGTAAAGGATCAGAATTATGTCTTAATTATGAAAGGGTCTATAAAGCATTCTCAAAAGATTTTAATAACAAACTACAAACACATCAATATAAAACAACACCAGCCATGAATTTATGCAATTGCAATAATAAATAAAAAATAACACTATGAGATGAGGGAATATTGGCCAACTTGAAAAGATAGTTTCAGGATATTTAGGATCAAGCCTCATACCTTTCTCGTTGATTTCTGGACAAGGAGGCTCCCTTTATATATTATTTTTACTCTCCCTCCCTTCCTTCGCCCCTTCCTTTCTTCCTTTCTTTTTCTCTGTCTTACTAAAGCTTCCTAAATAATCTAGGACTAGCATTACATTTGTTAGACACGGCATTTTCTCAGTACATGTTTCAATTTTTCTATTTAAAAATTAATTTGAAATTTGTTTTTCTCACACTACTGAAGATTTTAATGTTTACATATTTTTCCTCGGATGAAACATGAGTTTCTTCTTGTGATCCATGATCAGTTTTAAACCTTAGCACTGTGGCACTATTGACTGGGTTCTGGGCAGACTCTTCAACTAGATGCGTTTGAAGGACAGAGATGATTTTATCAATCTTAGAACAGATGCTCTAGATTCAAACATGTGGAGAAGTTCTGAGTGTTCAGCCTCAATGCCAGTGATTTTACTGGTGAGGGTAAAGGTCATGGCTTTGACTACCCACCTGACATCTTGAGGAAGGGCACATATCAACTTGGAAGTGCCAAAAGTTTCTGATCTTGTATATGTATTAATATGACTAGGAGGCTGCTGCATGTAGCTAGTGATTGGACATTATGCTGTTATTCCATAATTATTAAAATGTCATAATGTGTATAGTTATCCCATTGTGTTGCATTATGAACTCTTGCTCACAGCACATTTATATCACAGAATATGGGACATCAGGAGTAGCTGCAGTAGTAACAGCGACAGGATATAGACCCAGTGTTTATGCTAGGGACACCCTATGGGACATGGCTCTCAGAATTTGGTTCCATACCAGTGGTTTAGGAGAGGTTTAGGTCTGAAATCCTTAGCATTCCAGGGAGAAGTTGGTCTTAGTTAAGCAATTTGTGTAGGAGAACAGATGTGTTAAGGTTCTAAGCCTTAAGACAGGCACCCTGAAGTACCCAAAGAAGGTGCTGGCAGATAGGAGTTGATTATGAGGTTGGGTGCAGCTGTCACTTTTATATTTTCGGCATAAACTGATAATTAGTGTGATCCTTTTGCTCTTTTTATGTAGAACTAAAAGTGTAAATGGTGGCTTGGTGGACATATAGTGGCTTCTTCTAAAAAAGGTGGGAAACCTTTTGCTGTTTCCACATTCCATCATGTCTTTGCCTTAGGGATTGTACCAAACACATACAACTCCTTTTGGAGTTAAGTTTCTCTTTAGGACATTTTTATTAAAAAAGATTTTTAGGCTGGGCACAGTGGTTCACATCTATAATCCTAGCACTCTGGGAGGCCAAAGCTAGAGGATCACTTGAGCTCAGGAGTTTGAGACCAACCTGAGCAAGAGTGAGACTCTGTCTCTACTAAAAATACAAAGAAATTAGCCAGGCAACTAAAAATAATAAAAATTAGCCAGGTGTGGTGGTGCACGCCTGTAGTCCCAGCTACTCGGGAGGCTAAGGCAGGAGGATCACTTGAGCGCAAGAGTTAGAGGTTGTTGTGAGCTAGGCTGATGCCATGGCACTCTGGCCTGGGCAACAGAGTGAGACTTTGTCTCAAAAAAAACAAGCAAACAAACAAAAAAAGGTTTCTACTCCCAATCAGAATTTCCTAGAAGTAATCGATAGCCTCAAATGAAGCCAACACATCTATTGGTTGGGAAACCGGTGGGACTTTCACACTCTTAAGCAAGGGGTTGGCTATAAAAGTGTGGAACTCTCGAAAGTGAACTAACCTAGAAATATTTGGATTTGGCAGTCATCAACAAGCAACGGTAGCTAAGTGCACTGGTATAGAAAAAGTTACAAAGGGAGAGTGTTCAGAATAAGAAAAAAGAGAGGAAGATTGAATTGTGAAAAAAATAACAATATTTATAGTGAGAGAAAGAAAGAAGATCAACAGTGGGTAAAAGCCAGGAAGAATGGTGTCATCGGAGCCAAGGGAAAAGAGAAAACAAATTCTACGGAGATTAAGCAAGGCCTGAAAACTATTAGAATTTTCAACCAAGAAGACTTTGCAATATCCCAGTGACCTGGGGATCACAGTTCCAAAGGAGACGTTGGGATGCAGATCAAATTGCCATGGACCAAAGAATAAATGGGAAAAGCAGAAGTAGAGGTATGTGAGGACTTCTATTTCAGGAGATGCAACCTCGGCGACGGGGTGTTATCTAGAGCTGAACCTGTAGTATAGAAAGGGTTTTATTTTTTCTTTTTTCCCAAGATGGTACAGAGTGAAGCTTCAGGGTATAGTTTCAGAGTATCCAGAACCAAGGTGGGGATAGAGCTAGTCAAGAGGAAGCTGTAAGAGCAAGAGGGTGGGAGACGACCATAAAGAATACCAGGGCAGTTTGTAGCCAGCCCCCAGTGATCCTTCCTCCTGGTGTTCACACGCTTGTGTCGCCCCCTCCCACATTGTACCAGGGATGGTCTGAGGGACTGACTGAACATGGCAGAAATGATGTTATGTTGTTTCTGAGATTAGGTTATAAAAGATACTGTGGCTTTCTGAGATGAGGTTATACAAGATCCTATGGTTTCTGTCTTGGTGGCATTCTCTCTCTCTGTCTCTTTCTCTCTCTGATCATTTACTCTGGGGCAAGCCAGCTGCCATGTCAGAAGCAGCCCCGCAGAGAAGCACACGTGGCAAGGAACTGAGGCTTCTTGCTAACAACCAAGCTGGGCGAGCTTGAAAGTAGATCCCTGAGCTCTGCTCAGCCTGCGGGTGACGGCAGCCCTGGCTGACGTTGGGCTGTAACCCTCTTGGGAGAGCCTGACCCAGAACAACTCAGCTAAGCTGCTGCCAGATTCCCCAATATCTAAAACTGTGCAAGATAATAAATGTTTATTGCTTTAAGCTGCTAAGTCTTGGGTAATTTGTTATAAGGAAATAAGTTTCTCTTGTATTATTTATTTCTCTGTAATAAATTATCCAAGACTGGCTTTGTGCAGGAAGATGGACTGCTTCTCTGAGAAGCTACCATGTAGGGTCACTTTTACAAAATCTTGTTCTTCAAATTTACCCTTTATTGCTTAGGGTGGGTATCTTAAAATATTTCAAATTCTAAATTACAACTAGACTTAAAGCATTTATGTTGCTCATCAAAAAATATTTTAAAAATTAAATCTGCTACTTTTTGTAACATCCCACTCGAAGTTGGCTACAATACCTCTTCTCTTAGCTGATATCCATTTAATCATTCATTTGATAAATATTTATTGTGACATTAGTATAAACTTTACGGAAAGCAGTGTTGCTTTTAGAGTGAGTAGTGGGGTGATAAATGAGCTATTTGCTAGTGTATTCAAATTATCCTGTGATAAGGGTTTGTAGAACAAAGAAGTATGGGTGTTAGCATAAGAGCATAAATTCCCAAACTAGTATGTGTTACAAGTTAATAATGTTGGCAGAAAAAATAATGACACATACAAAAAACCCAAGCAGGCATGAAGAACAATGTGAGAATGCATCAAATAAAAATTGTTTTTCACAGAACAATGGGGACTTCCGTGGCAAGTGGGCGTAACTTCCAAATGGGATGATGTAAAAAAAGTATGAAGGGAAAACTAATTTTGAGGATAAAACCATGTGGAACTGAAGCTGATTCCTGAAATTCTGCTTCAGGTTACCCAAGAGTTTAACCATTTATGATAAGTAAAAAATTATTCTGCCTAGCACTCTGGGAGGCCGAGGCGGAAGGATCACTCAAGGTCAGGAATTTGAAACCAGCCTAAGCAAGAGCGAGACCCCATCTCTACTAAAAATAGAAAGAAATTAATTGGCCAACTAAAAATATATAGAAAAAAAATTAACCGGGTATGGTGGCGCATGCTTGTAGTCCCAGCTTTGCTTCTTGGGAGGCTGAGGCAGAAGGATCACTTGAGCCCAGGAGTTTGAGGTTGCTGTGAGCTAGGCTAATGCCACAGCACTCTAGCCCTGGCAACACAGTGAGACTCTGTCTCAAAAAAAAAAAAAAAAAAATTATTCTCCTAGTAGATGTGAATTTATGACAGCAAATTTGCAAAATTTTCAATCATGTCCATTATTTATCTCAGATCTCTTATAGTCTTTTTGTTTTGTTTTTTTTTGAAACAGAGTCTCACTCTGTTGCCCGGGCTAGAGTGCCATGGCATCAGCCTAGCTCACAGCAACCTCAAACTCCTGGGCTCAAGTGATCCTTCTGCCTCAGCCTCCCAAGTAGCTGGAACTACAGGCATGCGCCACCATGCCCGACTAATTTTCTCTATATATTTTTAGTTGTCCGGCTAATTTCTTTCTATTCTTTTAGTAGAGACGGGGTCTCACCTTTGCTCAGGCTGGTTTTGAATCCTGACCTTGAGCGATCCTCCTGCCTTGGCCTCCCAGAGTGCCAGGATTACATGCGTGAGCCACCGTGCCCAGCCTCAGACCTCTTATAGTCTTTTGAGGAAGGACTTGAGTGCAGACCACTGTGCAAAGTTTAAAATACCAAATATGCTTTAAGGAGAGTAGAGTTTTAGCCACTTTCTGTTCTCCTTGGTTGTATTTTGGGTTGTGCTGGCTGTTGGAGCAAGCTGGACCACAGCGAGAGCCCAGAGCTTGACCAGGTCCTGGGGCTGCACAAAGCTGGTGGTGAGATGAACAGGCCCAGCTGTCGGCATAGCGAGGTCTAGTCCAGTGGGCGAAGCACAATTTGCACGGTTTTCAATTCATAATCTATTAGAAAAATTACAGTACTTGGAAGACTTTGCTTTGAAATCTGGGTTTACAATTTGATAACTCTGTGATCCTGAGCAAGAGGCTTTACCTTTGTGAGTATCAATGGCTCCTCCACGAAATAGAGTTGAAAATAATTTACCTGCTATAATTATTACATCCTGTTTTTTTCTTAAAGGTCAAGCGAGTCCTCCATCAAATATATGTGAAGCCATTTTTTTTAAAACTTTAAAGTCCTATAAACAGGCTATTTTTATTGTTGGTACTACTATTATTCCTTTTTGCTTTGAATTTTTCTGTTCTTGGCAAAAGCTCACATAGGCTTTAAAGGATGAATGAACACAATTTGGGAAAGGCTAATAGCTAACTCTAAAATAAACAAAGCAAAAAAAAACTACGTCTTTTGTAAAAATCATCAACATAATTGAAATTAGTTTTTGAATCAGAAAATAATGCCTAAAACAAATCTATGTGACTGGAAAACATTAAGTCTTTATCTCCTTGAGATTACAAAGGCGTTTGTCTAGCACCCTAGAAAAAATCCCAATTTTTCCAACACCAAAAAGCCAAGCCTGTTAGCACTTACTACTGCAAATGGTTGCCACAGAGACAAAATAATAAAGAGTGAATTTATGGATTATGTAAAAGGCAAGTCTCTGGGATCTTTAAAAGTATTTTTTCTGTTTATAAATGTAACACATTTTATAAATTTTGGAAACTCTGTACAAGTGTAAAGAAGAAAATTATTGTAACTTATAATCACATTGCTCACAGATAATTGCTGTTATCATTTTTGCACTGTTCCAATTTTTTCTTTTTACCTTTTTTCCACTTTTTATTATGAGCAATATCATAGCATTATACAATCTTTCAAAACATGATTTTTACTATCATAGTCTAAAAAGATCTTTTTTAAACAAAAAACAAAACACCGTTTGTTCCAAGCATGTAATGCCCAACTATTGCTTTGGAGGTTCCCTTCCTTCATAATCTCTGTGCAAACCCTCTGCCTCACTCAGGTGCCTTTTGGAGTTTTCATCCTTTATTGTAAACAATTGATATTTTCTCAAACTTAGGTAAAATGTAAATAAAACCCATACCCTTAGCTACTACACTAGGGGCATAAGGTGGGGAAAGACACTCAAAGAAAGAATAATAGCTATCAGGTATTGAACATTTATGGGCTGAGTCCATTCAATCCTCAGAACCACCTCAGAACCACCATACCTGGCTAATATTTTTTTCTCTATATATATTTTTAGTTGGCCAATTAATTTCTTTCTATTTTTTAGTAGAGAAGGGGTCTCACTCTTGCTCAGGCTGGTTTCGAATTCCTGACCTTGAGTGATCCTCCCACCTCGGCCTCCCAGAGTGCTACGCAGAATAATTTTTTACTTATCATAAGTAAAAAATTTGGTGTTTCCAAGGTAAATATTTTTATTTCAGATATTTTTCTAAGGACCCACATTCAAACCTTGCATCACTCTGGTCTCTTTCTCTTTTTTCCTTATGGGGAATCAAGTCTGAATTGATTTGATTCTGAATCAAATCTGAATCCTATCACTAAGTCCTATTAATTTTTTCATTTCTATGCCTATTCCTATAGCCCTGGACCAGTCCCCTGTTTCTTCAACCTTGGATTATTGAAGTACTTCTCTGACTTGTCTATTTTTATTTTTTGTCTCTTTTTTCTATATTAATATATTTTACATACCTCTTTGCATCATTACCCTGATCAAAAATATTGATTGCCTCTGTATTCCATGGCAGAGATCCCAAACTGGAGGTCCAAAGCTAAACATAGTCTGCAGATTTGTTTTATTACAACTCCACAGTGTGCTGAACATTATTTTATTTTTATTTATATATTTATTTTTTGAGACAGTGTCACTCTGTTGCCCGTGCTAGAGTACCGTGGTGTCAGCCTAGCTCACGGCAACCTCGGACTCCTGGGCTCAAGCGATCCTTCTGCCTCAGCCTCCCGAGTAGCTGGGACTACAGGCATGTGCCACCATGCCCGGCTAATTTTTTACATATATTTTTAGTTGTCCAATTAATTTCTTTCTATTTATAATAGAGATGAGATCTCACTCTTGCTCAGGCTGGTTTCAAACTCCTGACCTTGAGTGATCCTCCCGGCTTGGCCTCCCAGAGTGCTAGGATTACAGGCGTGAGCCACCGTGCCCGGCCTGAACATTATTTTTTAATTAGCTGGAATCCTTTAAATGGGCCCTATGCTTCACTGATTTGTGTTACCTGCCTGACTTCTGACAGAGTAGATTTTGCATTTTATAACTCCAGGGGGCACTGTGCACATAATGTCTAGAGTTGTGTCTGCAGCAAAACCTATTTGAAAGAAAAAAAATAGAGTTGTGCAGTGCACAACTCTACCTGGTGGCCCGACTGAAGCCCATGGACGTTTGAAGTTTTATACCTCTAGTCTGTAAAATATCAGAAAACTGATAACTTATCTAACCCTGCCCACCACAGTGACTAATCAAGCCCATCCTGTCCCATTGCCTGGAAAAGTCTGACATTCCTATTAATAAAAGCTTTGCACTCTAAGATAAGCCATGGAAAACAGAAATGTTTGAAAAGCCTTGCATTCCAAGAATAACCGTAAACTTATTTTTCACTCAAAAGACAGAAGCGTTTTGTTTTTCTTTCGATCAAAACCAACCCAAAAGTTATCTAATCAGAATTGTTGACTAACATAATACAGTCTGAGCTATTTCCTGACCTTGTGATTTTTATACTTTAAATACTTCTTACTCTTTTGATTGGGTGTGCCAGCTCTGTAGTAACTTGTCTGCTTGTCTAGTCAGTTCCCAAATTTGTCTCTGAGTTTTGCAAAATAAAGTGTAAAATTCCTCCTAGCACTCTGGGAGGCTGAGATGGGTGGCTCACTCAAGGTCAGGAGTTCGAAACCTGCCTGGGCAAGAGCGAGACCCCGTCTCTACTAAAAATAGAAAGAAATTAATTGGACAACTAAAAATATATAGAAAAAATTAGCCGGGCATGGTGGCGCGTACCTGTAGTCCCAGCTACTCGGGAGGCTGAGGCAGTAGGATCACTTGAGCCCGGGAGTTTGGGGTTGCTGTGAGCTCCGCTGATGCCACGGCACTCTATCCCAGGCAACAGAGTGAGACTCTGTCTCAAAAAAAAAAAGTGTAAAATTCCTTAAATTCTAATTCCAAAGTCTTTACAATGTAGACCCCACATCTCCCAAGTCTTCTCTTTTACATAAATATTACACTTGAGACAAACTGTCTTATTCCTGCAACATAAACTTTACAACCCTCTGTTGCATTTCTACTCCCCTGGTCTGCCTGCTTCTCTTCCTCCGCTCCTAACTGACTTGCCTTCCGTTCCTCGAGGCCCCTTTCAATTCCGCCTCCTTTGGGAAGCAGTCTTCAGACACCTTCATTGTCATCTTTTTTTCTCTGAAGTCTTTCTGCCCGTATAGTCTACTTGATCATGTATTTGACACGATGCAAATTCTACATGAATATGTATTTTTCTTATTTATTTTCAGTAATTATCTTTTTTCTTATTATAAAAGTAATGCTTGTCCAATTTAAAATACAGAAATAGAGGAACACAATGACATGTTGAATCACTTGTAATAAAACAATAAACAGGAAAGGAAAAAAGGCAGCTGAGTAGTGGTATACTCTTGGGTTGGGGAGGAATCGTTTGGCTTGATGCCAAAAGGTATAAACCTTAAGTTTAGAAACAGTGATCCAACTTTATAAACCTGCTACATTTCTATATGATATTTGTTCCATGGTGTAAACCACAAAGTATCTCTTTTATTAGGTGAGTTTTTAACTTTTAGAAACATACAGTGAAGGTCTGTTGACTTTAGAAAGGATTTATTTCTGTGTCAGTAGCACAGGAAACAGTGGTCAGCCTGTTTAGGCCTTGATTAATAACAGCACATATCTCTATAAAGCACTTTTTGCTGTTGTGAAGACAGAGTAAAAATGTGTAGGATGTTGACACAAGAGAAACTGTCAGTATTACCAGAGCCTTTGGTTCTAGACAGGATTTGAAAAGTTGCTGGCAAGAAAATAACGAAAATTTTGTGAGTTTTAGAAATGAAAACTACTAAATGGTAGATGGGAATTAATCACTATTCTTTTAGTCTTAGAGCTAAAGAAAAGCTGTTGGATTAATCATTAATGCTTTTGGCATCTGAGTAAACCTACCTTATTTTCAAAACGGCGAAAGAAGAATTTTGCAGGGTAAATGCAGTAAAATCTCTGAGTAGTTTGTAACAAATAAAGCACCTTCAAGCTACCATAAATCACCACACCGTTTGCTCCAGTCTGTCCAGCGTGTAAAGCCAACTATGGCTTTGGAGGTTCCCTTCCTCCATAATCTCTGTGCAGACCCTCCTCCTCACCCAGGTGCATTTTGGAGTTTTCATCCTTTATTGTAAACAATTGATATTTTTCTCAAACTTAGGTAAAATGTAAATAAAACCCGTACCCTTAGCTACTACACTAGGGGCATAGGGTGGGGAAAGACACTCAAAGAAAGAATAGTAGCTATCAGGTATTGAACACTTATAGGCTGAGTCCATTCAATCCTCAGAACCACCTCCTAAACGATTGTCATCCTCATTTTACAGTTGAGAAAAATGAAGCTTGGAGAAATTAATTAGCCCAAGAGTCCTTGCAGTCCTGAGAATTTTCCAGGTGGAACGGTTTCCCCTGCATGTGCATTTCCTGCAGTTGTCCCTTCCCCCTCTTCCCACACAGGGTCTCAGCCCCCAACTGCTCCTCTCATCCAATCCCAGAAATCCAAATTGCAGTGGCTGCTAATCTGCAACAACAAATTCCTCCCTCTTTCAAAACATGTTTTGACCAACCCTTCTCAAAACTAGCTGAATTTTGGCTGACGACCCCCTCCCCCACCCTAGCTAAAGTTAATAAAATTCTTGCCCCCTCGTTTGCCAGGATAGGCTGTTTTTAGCTCCATCAAAAGCCTTCTCAAGCCCGGACACTTTTGAATGAAGGCTATGCTCATGGGGTACTCTGGTTGATTTTTTTCCATATTCATTTATTTCCCTAAAGCCACACAGCTAGGCAGTGGCAGAGCTGGGATCCAGACTCTATCGGTAATTTTCAACTTTACAAGTCACTGGTTGAATTGTTTGCAATTTGAAATGCTCTCTTCTTGCAGACATTTGATTCTACAGTCTGAAGTCAGCCCTTTCAGCTCTTATAACCATCCCAAATCCACTGTAAGTGAGGAAACAAAGCAATAATGAAATAAAAGTTTAGACTTGAGTGTATGAAAGAAGTAGGTTTTGGTAGAATGACCACGTCATTTATTGTCCCATGAGGAGACTTCGGAGAGTGATAGGTGCTATTAATAATCACACTAGGACAATAGCATAAACAAGGGCCATCCTGGACACACCAGGACATGTGGTCACTCTCGGTTTAGGTCACAACGGAACAGCTTTGAGCAAGTCACCTTGAGCCTTAATTTCTTTATTGTAAACTGGGAGCATTGACACTTAGCTCATGGGGTGGTTGTAAGAATGAAGTACTTGAGCCCACAAATCAATAAACAAATTTTTTAAAAACCCTACAAACCAATAAATAAAATAAATACAAGAAATAAGTTAGAGTCTATAATACACATTTGAATTTGTAAAGTGCCATATAAACATACCTTTTTAAATAATAATTATTACTGACATTGCTGACCCAAGGTGTTTGGTACATTAGACAGCAATTGCACCGTGTATTATTAATACCACTGACTGATGTTGCTGTCCTCTGTGACACTCTCCCTATGCAGGCCGTCACGTCTTAACTGCTGTAAGAGGCAGGGAAAGCAAACCAAGCAGTGATTTTGGCCAAGCATACCCTGGCCAAAGCACACAAGCCACTTAGAGAATAGGGTATCCCAAAAGTCGCCATACAAAGGAAAAATTTTGTCATGAATATTCTGTAAATAAAGGTGCATTTAGCTACAATTTCCCATTTTCTCTATGTGTGGCAACTTTTTTGAGACACCCTGTATTTCCTTCTAGAAAAAAAAAAAAACACCATGAGACATCCTGTATTTCCTTCTAGAAAAAAACAAAACCACTTGTTTTTGTTTTGATGCATAAAATGAGTCAATGTTAGTGAGTGAAACCAAATTTATAAACCCAAATCACAATCATCAAGCCAGTCAGAGAAAAGTTTACAGATGCTCAACACCCCGGAAGTCCTCGAGCATAAGTCTCCCCTCGGTTCACTTTTTATTTGTAATGTGAAATCTGCACTCAGGTCATCTCACCTTTAATGCTGCTCTGACTTCTCCCCAGATCTTCATCCAAGGTGGTGGCACTAATCAGAACTGTGTGTTTCGCAGCCCTTGTTGACTATCTAATTCACTTCTCTCTCTCTCTCTCTCATTCTCTCTCTTTTTGTTGAGACAGAATCTCTCTCTGTTGTCCCGGTAGAGTGCAGTGGCAGCATCATAGCTCACAGCAACCTCAAACTCCTGGATTCAAGCGATCCTCTTGCATCAGCCTCCTGAGTAGCTGGGACTTCAGGCGCACGGGATTGCAACTGGCTAATTTTTCTATTTTTAGTAGAGACGGGGTCTCGCTCTTGCTCAGGCTGGTCTCGAACTTCTAAGCTCAAGCGATCCTCCCCCTTCGGCCTCCGGAGTGCTGGGATTACAGGCGTGAGCCACCGCGCCTGGCCCACTTCATTTCTCATTGTAGTATTATCTGGAGGAGGACACCCACGTCTGCAGGAACCAGGACATGCCTGGGGAGTCCCATTTTGTGGAGCCCCTCACTCACCCCCTTGGCCAGCTTCCAACGTGTTCTTGGCTCACTTGAGATTTGGCAGTCTTGAGTCTGAAACACAATTTGATTTTCATTCTCTTTACCTCATGTCTGAGAGCCAAGAATTCAGCTTCCTTCTTTATTTGCCAACCAGAGCAGTTTTTCCACATAACGAAAAACCTTCACATACCCACACCTACCCCACCTTGTTATTTATTCTCCAAGGCTTTTAACCCAATGCCGTTATCATTTATAATTCTGTGTAAATCTTATGTGGGTTTCCTACATATTATTATTACTTTTTTTTTTTTTTTTTGAGTCAGAGTCTTTGTCTGTCGCCTGGGCTAGAGTGTTGTGGCATCAGCCTAGCTCACAGCAACCTCAAACTCCTAGGCTCAAGCAGTCCTTCTGCCTCAGCCTCCCAAGTAGCTGGGACTACAGGCATGCACCACCATGTCCGGCTAATTATTTTTTTCTATTTTTAGTTGTTTGGCTAATGTCTTTCTATTTTTAGTAGAGGAGGTCTTGCTCTTGCTCAGGCTATTCTCGAACTCATGAGCTCAAGCAATCCTCCCACCTTGGCCTCCCAGAGTGCTAGGATTACAGGCATGAGCCACCACGCCCGGCCTCCTACATATTGTAATGATTCATTTATTCATATATGGAGTGTGGGTATAAAATCATGAGTGAGACAGGAAGTCATTAGAGGTTTTGAGCCAAAATGACATGATCTCACTTTCATTTTCATAGGATCACTCAGATATGGTATGAAGAATAGACACAGAGAAGTAGAGAGATTAGTTAGGAAGTTATTGCAATAATCTGGGTGAGAAATGATGATGTTTAAACCACAGTGGGAGCAGTGAATTGGTAAGAAGTGGCCATATTATGGATAAATCATGTTTTGAATTTAAAGTCAGTAAGATTTCTTAAATGATTCATGTAGAGTATGAGAGAAAGACAAATTGAAGATGATGCTAAGACTTTTACCCTGAGCATATAAAAGAAAAGATTTTCTTCACTGAGATGGGGAACGTTACAGAAGGAATAGGTTTGGGAAGAAGAAAATCAGGAGTTTGTTTTTATTTAAGCTGAGTTTAAGATGCCTCGCTGTTATCCAAGTAGAGATGTTGCATAAGCAGGAATTCAGAGAGGCCCAAGCTGGAGATACAAATTGGGGAGTTATCAGCTTGCAGATGACTTTCAAAGCCATGCAACTAGTTAAATCCTCCCAAGGAACACGAGTAGACAGAGAGGGGAAGAGGTCCAGAGAGTGAGTAATATATATCCCAGAATTTAGAGTC
>CAUYMX010052870.1:0-66571 GCA_963573855.1 Lepilemur septentrionalis
TAGTCCCAGCTACTCGGGAGGCTGAGGCAGAAGGATCGCTTGAGCCCAGGAGTTTGAGGTTGCTGTGAGCTAGGCTGATGCCACGGCACTCTACAGCCCGGGCAACACAGTGAGACTCTGTCTCAAAAAAAAAAAAAAAAAAAAATCTCAAGACGGACCGATTCTGATTTCCATCAGGTTTAAAATAACTCACATCTTCGTTCAGCAAAGGCTGTGTGACCAGGGCCGGCCACAAGACACGTTTGTGTCTTCTGGTAGGACTGAAGCTATTCTCGTTGCTAGACGTCACGGTCTGCCTGAACTCCGTCAGAGAGCAGCATGTTGAGTCTGATTAGTTCTTTATATAGGAAGCTGTTTGTCTCCCACTTTGCTACGTTAAGCAAAGCATATAGCAAAAAACCCTCCCCTGAGTGAAATGTGAAATTTCCACGCTCTGATGGTGTGTCCTTAGCCGGGAGACGCAGACCAGAGCGGGGTAGGAAGTGCACGGAGCCTGGCGCCCCGGCCTGGCGCCTCCCCGGCAAGGGGGTCTTGGCAGATCATCTGAGCCTCCAGGGTTCACTCTCCGGACCTATGGCATGGTGATAACTTACCTTCCAGTGCCATTTTAGGGGTCTGAGATGCTGATTGTGAAAAACATCTATAAATTCGAAGTAATATAGAAACGGCATCCGTAATTATTAATGTCACACAAAAGCACTTTAGCTTGCTGGTGGCATCCCGTGCTGGTGTTGGTGGAAGCTGCAGCCGGTGTCTTCACCAACAGCAGCACCGCTGTTCAAGTGAGGCCCCGGGACCCAGAGCGGAGTCATCACGGCTCGTTTCGCCTGAGTGTGGCTTCAGGCTGGGCTCATGCTTGCTCAGCCACACTCACCCCTCCCTGGCACCCCACTGCCGTCAGGCTCTGGAGACTTGGGGAATGTACGCCCCGGCACCAGAGATGATGCTCACTGGCTTAATCACATACTTTCAAATTAAGGACGGAAAGATTTACAAATTAAGATAAAATTTGCTGGTATACAACTAAGCCATCATTTCTGAATATGGTTTCAAACTTGGCCTTTAAAAACAGTGAGCTACACACACATGTAGGAAACGAGGAGCCTGACTTTGCTCACTCTTTTTAATTACGCTGTTTCAATCCCTTTGGAGAAGCACAGTCCCGTGAGCTGTGAGGAGATCTAGAGGGGTGGATCATGAATCAGTTTATTTTCTCAAATTTTTAAATTATTTATTTATTTTTTTGAGACCGAATCTCACTCTGTTGCCCAGGCTGGAGTGCCATGGCGTTAGCCTAGCTCACAGCAACCTCAAACTCCTGGGCTCAGGCAATCCTCCTGCCTCAGCCTCCCAAGTAGCTGGGACTACAGGCATGCACCACCATGCCTGGCTAATTTTTTCTATATATTTTTAGTTGTCCAGCTAATTTATTTCTATTTATAGTAGAGACGGGCTCTCGCTCTTGCTCAGGCTGGTTTTGAACTCCTGACCTTGAGTGGTACTCCTGCCTCGGCCTCCCAGAGTAAATTATTTTTTTCGAGACAGGGTCTCCCTCTGTCACCCAAGCTGGAGCACAGTGACATCATCATAGCTCCCTGCAGCCTCGAACTCCTGGGCTCAAGTGATCCTCCTGCCTCAGCCTCCTGAGTAGCTGAGACTGTAGGTGTGTGCCATGACGCCTGGCTAATTTTTTCTCTATTTTTTAGTAGAGACTGGGTCTTGCTCTTGCTCAGGCTGGTCTCGAACTCCTGACCTCAAGCAATTCTCCGGCCTTGGCCTCCCAGAGTGCTAGAATTATAGATGTGAGCTACTGCGCTGGGCCGGTTATTTCTTATTGACCACCTCTTCTTTAGATTATTTTCAAGAAAATCCTAAACATATAACATCACGTCACTCACGAATACTTCAGTATGTGTCTCTACAAGATCACTCTCTATTTTGAAGAATTTCAAATTTACAGACAAGTTGCAAGCCCTCATACATCCTACCCCTAGATTTATCGATGGAGGTTTTGTTGTAATCTCTGTGTGTGTACAACTGTGTACACTTTGTTAGCATGGGGTCTCATGATGCGGTGGAGAAAGAACTCTCAACACAAAGATTAGGACAGAAATAAGTTCAGAGTTTATTTTACTTTTCCCAGGAGAAGGGAAAAGGGCACAGCACATAAGTGAAAGATATAGGGAGTGCTGGCCCTGAGCAGAAGCAGCTCCGGGTTTTTATCAGGGGTAAAAACCCTTGTAAAGGGGTAAAGAAATTTATTGCTGCAGACTGATCAGCAGGAGACAGCTGCGAAATGTTAGGGTGTTTATTTTCCCCTTTTTCTCTTTTTCTTGAGACCATCTTATCCGTCTCCTCTGGACCGTGGTCTGCCATCTGGGCTGGCAGATGCCAAAGAGGAGGATTTACACTCCCTGTCTGTCTGCTCAGCTCTTTTCAGATGCTGTCAAAACAATTGACACAGGTGGTTAATTTCAAAAGACAGCTACAGTCCAAGCTGTCAATCAAACAGGGGGCCGTGAACTTTCTGTTAGTTTTTCTCTTGTTAGATAGTTTATTAGCAAGGCCATCCTCTCACTCTTCACTGACCTATTGAGAGAAAGTTGCAGATATCTCGCCCTACCGCTAAGTAATTCCATCGATATCTCCTAAGATCAATGACTTTCTCTTACATAGACACAAAGCAATGATCCAATTCAGGAAATTAGACCTTGACCTTGTGACTGGCATACGGTCCATATTCAAATTCCAGTAATCCCAATGACAGCAAATTCTCACTCTGTCCAGGATCTAACCTGGTATCACACGTGACATTGAAGCGTCTCCTCTCCTCAATTCACGTAGTCCTGGCTGTCTTTGATGACTGTGGCATGTTTGCAGAGTGTGGGCCAACTGTCCTGTGGAACGTCCCCAGTCTTAGTCGTCTGACTGTTCCTGGTGGTTAGTCGGTGCATTTCTGGCGGGAAAACCATGTAACGAGGTAACATAGGCTGGGGACACGAGCCAGGCCCACCGGTGTTAGTGATGCCGACGTACATCACTAATCCAGACGGGTCCACAGCATCCGTTCACTGCACAAATACCCCTTTCCCCTTGAAACTGATAAGCAGCAAGCATTCACACAGTCTCAAACGGTGTCTGTCACCCACGCCTTGGCAGGTTTTGACCCGGTGATTTTGGCATTTCTGTTCGACTCTTGCAGAGTAAATTCTGGTATCTGCAACGTGGTGACTTTGCGGTAATTCCTCCTTCGTTTGTTAGTCAGCACTCCGCTGTGAGGAAGGGCTTCGCTCTTCCTGCCTCATCCTGCAGTTTTCTGCTTACCCCTTTATTTATGTTTCTTAGTAGCCGTATGAAATCACGCTCTTTTTCATTACAAGTATTCTAATGCATAACCGTCATTATTCATTCCGATACTTGCACCTAAGCCGGTTTCTTCCCGTGCTGCTGATGTCTAGGTGGGCTTTGTGGCCAGTTGCTGCACAGCCGAATTTCCCAAGGCCCCTCCTGTGTCAGCACCATGTGACTTGCTGAGCAGGACAGCCGGCTTCTCACTTCCCCTGGGGGTTCCCCTGCCTGGGTGCTCGTGGGCTGCCCCTTCACCCTTTGCCTCCGGCCCAGGCTTAGGTTTCACTTTCCGGTTCCTTCCCAGCCTGGCTCCAGCCTCCCCGGAGGCTGGCTACCTGAGCACTCCGCACACTCAAGCCCCACCCTCCATGCTCACCTGGGGTGTTTTCCTGGTCTTCCCCGCACTTAGCACAGCCCTGAGGCCAAGCAGGTACTTAGTGAATAGCTGTTTAATTAACGGGTGACTGAATAGTTCTAGATTATCAAAAACAAATTTTTGAGCTGTGTGGTTAAACTGCAAATGAGTTTGCTAATGGAGAGGTAAGCACAATGGGAAAAAGTGTTTATCTTTCACAGAAAATGCTGGGAGAATAACAGAGAAGAACGTTCTCAGATACTAGTTGAAACTCAAGCCCTTCCCAGTTGAATAATGTCCCGTAATATCCTGTTGTATTGGTTAAGTACCCACCTGGCACCACCCACAGCGTGGCTGAGAGCTGAGCTGTCCCTGCCCGAGGGAACTGACCACTGGGTGGGGGCGAGAGTCGTGTGGGTTGGAAATCAGGATACAACGTGATGAAACGTCAGGAGAGCTAGGAACAGAGCGCTAAGAGGACCCCAAGGGAAATCAACTATCCAAAAGGAAAAGACTTAAAACAGTTCAACATTTGAGCTGTAATTTGAAAAACAAGCAAGATCTTGTCAGAAGTCAAAATCCAAGCCTTGAGGCCGGGGACTCAAGGGAGACTCGTGCCTGGCAGGACATAAGCGTCCAGGCAGGAAAGGACGTCCATGCCACACTTCCTCAGCAGCGAAGCAGCTGGGAGACGCGTCACACCGGGAACTGTGATTTGCCTCTCCGGAAACTGCGCAGTCTAGACTGCAAAGCCTGTGTTTTATTCAGGTGTAGACCCACCAACTCCCCCATGTCTTCAAAATGCTTGGGAAGGGAAAGCAGCTGAAGGCATCTCTTGAGGGTAAGAAAGGAGATGTAAGGGCTGGCCTGAGACAAGCCGGGGCTCGGACTGTGCCCTCCAGGGCACACTGGGGAGCCCGGGAAGGTCTGTTGCTGTTTTGGACAGGGCCTCGCTCTGCCCCCGGGGCTAGAGTGCAGTGGCATAATCACAGCTCACTGCAACCTCAAACTCCTGGGCAAGAGCCATCCTCCTGCCTCAGCCTCCCGAGTAGCTGGGACAACAGACACATGCCACCAAGCCTGGCTAATTTATTGGTTTTGCTTTTTAGAGATAGGGTCTCCCTATGTTGCTCAGGCTGGTCTCAAACTTCTGGGCTCAAGTGACCCTCTCCCACGTTGGCCTTCCAACACAGAGAGTACAGGTGTGAGCCACTGCGCCCAGCTAGGCCTTTAATTGAGGCAGGATGGTGACTTGTTGACACTATGAATGATAGGCTGTAGCAGAGACCAGCCACTATGCTATTAGGGCCAGGTGTGGTGGCTCACGCCTGTAATCCCAGCACTTTGGGAGGCTGAGGTGGGACGATCACTTAAGGCCAGGAGTTTGAGACCAGCCTGGGCAACGCAGTGAGACCTCGGCGGCTCTATGAAAAATAGAAAAATTAGCTGGGTGGGGTGGCGTGCACCTGTAGTCCCAGCTACTTGGGAGGCTGGGGCAAGAGGATGGCTTGAGTCCAGGACTTCAAGGCTGCAATGAGCCATGATGACACCACTATACTCAAGCCTGGGCAACAGGGTGAGACCCTGTCTCAAAAAGACAAAAGAAAAACCCCCAAAACAAAAACCCACAACGCCCCCCAAAACAAAGGAGAAGGCACCCAACATTGATGGCAATACACGATCTATACCGGCCCTGGAAGTGGGAGAGGCTTTCTTCCAAAACTAGAATTGCCAGCATCTGAACACCGCCAGTAGGAACAATGAGAAGCACAGGCCCCGACAACCATCACTACGGGGTCCCAGAAAGGCCTTTAGAATGGGGAGAACCCTAACCTCTGGAGTAATTCGCACACGTGTAATCAGAGCAGGAAGAGAAGCAGGCAGCAAGCCTAAAGGAAATGTAACAAACTTTACTTTTGTTCTTTTTTGTCTTTTTCCCATACAATTGGTCAGGGGCGAGGAAATTATTCGCGTTGGAAGATGCTTGTAACTCCGGCCCTGGAGTCTCCATACCCTCACTCGCAGCTCCCTTGTTCCAAGGCGGCATCTTCAGGCCCAGGGGACCCCGGCCCGGCCCCCCCAACCCTGCCCGCGGCGCCCTCACGACCCAGCGCCCCGGGGGCTGCAGGAGGGGTCGGGGGTGTAGGCGGTCGCTGTCCCTCCGGGGGGGCGGGGGGAGGGGATGGGGGTCGCCGTCTCTCCCGGGGGCGAGGGTCTCAGTAGCGGGGCCCGCGCCATCTGTGGGCGCACGTGGCGGCGGGAGTCCCGGGGTGTGGACCCCCAAGGCCAGGACCCGACAGGCTCGCACCTGAAGGGCTCCGGTGGCGCCCCCGTCGGCGGAGGGGGCGGGGCGGGTGACGTGCGGCGTGCGGCGTGCGCGCCCGCTCCAATCACAGGCGCCGCGAGTCGGGTGCGCGCGCGCAGAGGCCGGGAGGCGAAGGGCGGGCCGAGACGCCGCGGGTGTCCAATCGGGGCGCGGCGCCTCCATGACGTGAGGCTCTCCCGGGCGGCGAGTGCCAGTCCGCGGGCCCGACGGGTGAGTGAGGGAGGGCAGGGCGCGGGGACGCGCGGGGGCGGGACTTCCTCGGAGCCCCGGAAGTGGGAGCTGTGTGTTCTCATGCGAACGGGAAGGAGCGTTGGGGATCCGGAGTCCGGAGCTTGAGACATTTTCGGGCCCGAAAGGGGAAGAAGCCGCCGCCGCCGCCGCCGCCGCCAGCCGCGCCCACCCTTCTCCCCTGCACTGGCCCGGCCCGGCCGCGCCGCCTCTTCCTGCTGTCTCCCTCCTCGGCCGTCCCCGCGTGTGGCGCGGCCGCCGGGCACCGGGCTGCGGCGAGGAGCCCGCGGGCGGCCGGTCGGGCGGGGCGGGCGGCTCTGACAGGTGAGCGGGCCTCCCTCGGCCGCCGGCGGGCGGCTCCCCTCCCGGCCGGCTCGGACCCGCGCCCGCCTGTCACGGGCCGCCATCTTCCCGGAGGGACGCGGCGGGGCCGGGCCGGGGCGGACCGGGAGGACCAGGCCGGGGCTGGGGCCTAGGAGGACGAGGGGGGAAGACCGGGGCGAAGACCAGGAGGCCGGGGCCGGGGAGGACCGAGGCTGACGGGGGAGCACGGGGCTGGGGGGCACCCGGGAGGACGGGGCTGGGTTCCGGGAGGATGGAGCAGGTCGGAGCTGGGGTCCGGGAGGAGCTCGGAGCTCGGGGCCGGGCCCGGGAGGATCGAAGCTGAGGCCTGGGGAGGCCGTGCAAGGGCCGGGCTGGGAGGACCCGGGCAGGGCCGGGAAGGACTGGGCCCCGGAAGCACGGCCAGGGCCGGCGTCGCCGAGGACCGCGGCGGCCCGGGGTCGGGCAGGGCCTGGGCGGGGCCGGGGTCGCAGGCCGCGGGCGTCTCCGGGCCGGGCCAGCGCCGGGACCCGCACTGCGGCGCCGGGCCTCGCCCCCTCGCCCCTCGGTCCCGTCGGAGCCGAGTTCGGGCGGCCGCGCTGCTGCCGGGGAGGGATGGGTCACCAGGGCATCGCATTCCTTCAGAACCAGGAAGTTGGGATCCTGTTGCTCGGTGTGTGGCTGGAATGCTCCCGTTTTCTTCTTGTTACACTTGAGCAGAAGCAGATTCTGAAGGAGTTTTTTTTTTCTTAATCAAACGTGAAGATTGCCCATGTTCGTCTTGATACTGGGACATGCATTCTGCAAGGAGCGGCTCGGGAAGCTTACACCTGCGTCTCAGTGGTGTGCGACCGCGACGTTAATTTAGAAGTTAGACTTCAGTGTCATTGTGCAGTGCAACTTTTCCTTACTGTGTCTTGCTTTTCCTTTCGTTTTCATATTATAAAGCGGTCTTAAAATGTGGCTGAGATGAAACTGGAGAAAATTATCTGTAGAAAATTGCCTCTTATCTGACTTTCCTTTGAGACCCTTTCACTGACTGTGCGGTGACCGCACATGGTAATGAGAAAACAAGAGAGGTTTTCCTTGACTGCAGTGGAGTTCGTTTGTTCAGTATAAACATTAAGTTTGAGGATTTTTGGTAGAGGAAATAGCAGCTTGAAAGTGGACATTGTAAGTAAATGTACAAGTTATTTTTCCTTTTAAAAGTGGTTTCTCTTGGGATATTTAGCTGCTGTTTTATTTCCAGTGGAGTTGAATATTTAAAGTACACTTGAAATAGGTGCGAAGTTGTAGTTTGTAAAGACCACAAGGGGTGAGAAGAGTGATGTTCACTTTTTCTTTGGTGGTCACTTACCGGCAATGTGCAATTTCCATTCTTCCCCAGTCTGCCAGGCTCCCCCTAATTTACAGTCAGGGTAGTTCACAGAAGTGGAAACGGTTGTGGCTTTTAAGTTTTTTTCTGTATTTAATATGCTGAAAGGTAGTTTTGTAATCAAACTATATAAGAAATAGCTTCACGGAGTTTGCTCGAGATGCTAGAGTGAAATACTTTTTTGAAAAGCATATAATTAACAAGTTTATTATTTAACCATAACTTTAGTTTGCATACTTCCCTCTGAAACTTGCATTGGTTAGAAATAAATTTTATCTTGTATTTTGAAAAGTTAATTTGAGTTGAGTTGCCTTACATATATGAAGGAATCGCATGGCTTGTTATTCGTTAGAAATTAACCTGTTGGCACTTGCATTTTCTCGTCTGTAGGCAGGGTATGAGAACAGTACCAGACTCATAGGACTGTTGTAGCACAAACATGAAGATGTTGGCTGTTTTTACTATTTTTATTATGACTGAATTTCTGTTTTTATTTTTTTCTATTTTATTTTTATTGTTACATGGGCTAGAGTGCCCTGGCGTCAGCCTAGCTCACAGCAACCTCAAACTCCTGGGCTCAAGTGATCCTCCTGCATCAGCCTCCCAAGTAGCTGGGACTACAGGCACACCACCACTCATGGCTAATTTTTTCTATTGGTAAAGGCGAGGTCTCACTCTTGCTCAGGCTGGTCTCAAACTCCTGACCTCAAATGTTCCTCCTGCCTTAGCTTCCCAGAGTGCTGGGAGTACAAGCATAAGCCACCTCATCTGTCCAAATTTTTGTTTTTAATATTCTACCTTGTAACTGTCAATTTTAATTTATTAGCTGAGAGAAATGGGTTTTTTTTGGTTTTTTTTTTTTTTTTTTTTTTTTTTTTTTTTTTTTTTTTATTTTTATGGGGCATTTAAAAAATGTTATAAATAAAAAATTTTTTTTTTTTAAATTTTTACCTTTTTATTTTTATTTTTTATTTTTTTTGTTGTTTTAATGGGTTTTTTTTGGTTTTTTTTTTTTTTTTTTTTGCTTGATTGCATGTATCTGGGCAGATAAAATAGGTTCTAAAGACAGAATGTATCTTTGTAAAAAGGAGTTACACTGTATTTGAGTAGGAGCCAGAGAGAAAAGAGATAATATGGGTACAGAAGTTTCCTAGCACTCATTTTCCCATGTTCTGTAGTAGAGTAGCTGAAATTGATTGGCAGCAAATTCAGAGAGGATTTTGATTTTATTTAATGTTTCTGGGGATTGCCCTTTTAAAAAATCGAGTTTAAAGAATTCAAATTTCAAATTCAAAATATCAAATTTAATGCAATTTCCATAAATATGCAGAATTTTGACAAATATATATTTAAACTGTGCAAATATTTTACTTAGTCACTTGTTTTTATGAAACAGTCTTCACATATCTTAAAACAATTCTAAAATACTTACCTGCGAGTTGGGGCAGCAAATTGTTAAGGTAATTGCAGTAAACAATGCCTTGAAGTAGCTGCAACTACTCGCAACAGTGTTTACAAGTTTTAATGGCCATAGACTTGTGGTAGATGTTACCAACCAAGAAATAAGTGGCTGACAAACTCCTTTCACTGTTGTTTCAGTGTCAGCTAGAATTCATACTTTAGTAGCGATAACTAGGATTATAATCTGGGTCTTCCCGTTTTAGTAACAAGTTGTCTTGGTTATGGTCTTTCAAGGTTGTTAAAATGCTGATGTTATACTTTAAATTCCGTTCTTATCGTCATGTTAAAGGCACAAGTTTTAAATATGCTTTTATAACGTGCTGTATTCTTACAGATTTCTCCCAGATTTAAGGATATTCTTTTCAGAGTGATAAATGCAAGAAAATCTCAGTATATGCTTTTAATTTCTCCTATAAAATCATCAAAGCAACCTTTTTCTAATGGGAAGAAGAAGACATGAACACTGAAGTTACGTTCATGGAAAATCCTTGTTAGATGCTCCTGCAGGAGTTTGCTTGCTTGTGGTCTTTGGTAGAACTCTATTCTTGCGAAGAGGTCTCCTTTTTCTGTGAGAGGTAATTTTGGAGTACACAGTATATGAGGCACTACCCCCCCTTTTTTTTTATGAGACAGAGTCTCACTCTGTTGCCCGGGCTAGAGTGCCGTGGCGTCAGCCTAGCTCACAGCAACCTCAAACTCCTGGGCTGAAGCGATCCTTCTGCCTCAGCCTCCCAAGTAGCTGGGACTACAGGCATGTACCACCATGCCCAGCTAATTTTTTCTATATATATATATTTAGTTGGCCAATTAATTTCTTTCTATTATTAGTAGAGACGGAG
Source organism: Lepilemur septentrionalis (assembly GCA_963573855.1). NCBI lineage: Eukaryota > Metazoa > Chordata > Mammalia > Primates > Lepilemuridae > Lepilemur > Lepilemur septentrionalis. The sequence goes on from CAUYMX010052870.1 coordinate 10,254, forward strand.
TCTCGCTCTTGCTCAGGCTGGTTTCGAACTTCTGACCTTGAGCGATCCTCCCGCCTCAACCTCCCAGAGTGCTAGGATTACAGGCGTAAGCCACCGCGCCTGGCCTAGAAAAGAAATTTTTATCCAAAGAATACGAGCCCCTTTAAATCATTAGGCCCAGAGAGGCTCTGAAATGGTGCAGCAGTCACAACACTCCCCCTTGAGCTAAATAATTACGTCTAGAAGCCACTCGCTATGAGGGCGCTAGACTAACTGACACCAAGTCACAGTAAAATGTCATGCTCCCTATGGTTCAACAATGTATATATAGCCCCTCTCTAGCCAGTGTTATTTCTGTAAGCCAATGAGAATTCCTGATGGACTTCTGTATCGCCCCCTCTCCTGATTCGTCCTTTGAGCCTCTCTTTTGTTCTCTGGAGCACTGGGCTGCGGTCCTCAACCTTGGCCCAAATAAGCTCTCTATGTTAATTTGCCTCTGCTTCTTCCTTTCAGTTCAAAAAAAGCCCCAACTCACCCAACTGGCGAGTGCTGAGAGCAGGGCTCGTCTGCAAGGCCCTGGCAGCAGGGCAGGGAGACCCCGGGCATCCAAGGATGTGGGCCTTGGTCAAGCAAGGATTGCCTTCAGAGACACCCAGGAGGTGGTCAGGAGGTGGGACAGCAGACAGACCAGGGCCTGGAACAACTAAGAGGTAGGCCTGGGGGTCTCGGCCAGCAGCCCTCAGGGACAGCCCAAAGGGAATTTTTGGCCCCAGGCACTGAACCTTGTGGCGCCACCAGGCTCCACCCATCTTAAGCCTTTCTCTTTGGGCAAATGACAGTAACCACTCTAGCCTATTACTTTCCAATTGTTCTTGGGCCTGAGCCGGTTCAATTTGAATAAATCTGCACCAGAACGGAGAGAGGGCTCCCTGGGAGTCTGGGAACTGGGGGACTGGGCGAGATAGAGAAGGCGGGATGAAAGGATTGGACAAAGAAAACATTCCTTTACACGGGACAATGCCCAGACAGCTGGTGTCGAAGCTAGTGTGGAGTGGGATTTGTTTAGCCCGGGAACGAGAGTTTATATTGACCTAAACCTCTATCAACTACACCAGCCGCTGGTCTGCTTGTCTTGCGGAGGCTGGGACAGCTCTAGCATTCCCAGCCTGTCCTGCCCAGGCTTTGGATGCAGCCTCCACTCCTGCCTATGCCCACTTCAAATTGAAAATGTCTCTTAACAGGAAGGCTGATGGGTGAGACAGACCTCCCCAGCAGCGGGCTATCAGAGGAAGGACAAAAGACTGTGTCTTGCCCCACAGCCTGCCCAGCCAGCCCTGGCATGCTCTTGAACACACACAGCTTCCACCCTGCCACAGGGCCGGGAGACGGGCGCTTCCTTTGCCGGGACTACAGGAGAGGGGCGGGCAGTCTGGGCCACGTGGCTTCCTGCCTGTTCTCTTTTCAGGTCTGGGCTCCACACTTGGGACCTCATCTCCCCTCTGCCCATGCAGTAAGGGAGATTATAAATTCCGGGAGGGCAGATACCGTGACTGCCTTGTTCCCCAGTGATGGCATATATACACTTGTTTTTTTTTTTTTTTTCTTTTTTTTTAGACAGAGTCTCACTCTGTGGCCCAGGCTAGAGTGCCGTGGCATCAGCCTAGCTCACAGCAACCTCAAACTCCTGGGCTCAAGTGATCCTCCTGTCTCAGCCTCCCGAATAGCTGAGACTACAGGCATGCGCCACCATGCCCGGCTAATTTTTTCTATATATAGTTTTCGTTGTCTAGCTAATTTCTTTCTATTTTTAGTAGACACGGGGTCTCACTCTTGCTCAGGCTGGTCTCAAACTCCTGACCTTGAGAGATCCTCCCGCCTCGGCCTCCCAGAGTCCTAGGATTATAGGCGTGAGCCACCGCACCCGGCCTATACTTCTAGAACAACTGATTTAACAGTGTTTTGGGTATGCCTATTAACCTGCCCCTCTCTGCAGTGCTGTGGCTGGCCCCTCCAGCCTTCCTCTCCTCACAGAAGAGGACACTAGGCCTGGGGAGGGAGGGACTTCCCCCTCAGGTACAGCCTGAGGTGCCCTCTAAAACTCCCCTCCTTCAGTGTCTGATTACTCTCCATGGCTTACCGGGTCCTATCTCCTTAGCCCAGCACCCAAGGCCCCCCAGACCCTCCCCGGCCTAATTCTGCAATCTCAGTTTTCCTCACACAGCAGCACCCTCCCTCCTGTCTGCTATGTTTGGTGACTCTACTACCAGTTTGGTGGTTCCTTGACCACCAATTTCCCTTTCTTTCCTTCCCCTCTTTGTTTGAGAAACTTCTTCATACTTTGGATTCCATAGTCATCACCTCCTCTGAGAAGTCTTCCTGGGATGCTTCTAGGCAGGCTTAGAGTGACCAGTCTTTGAGTTGCAGAGTACCGTGTGCTTTCTTCTTGGGGTGCTTATCACATGCAATTTGCAATGTAATTGTGTTGCTTGGCTTTCTCCCTCTCCTTCCTGCGGGATCTTTGAGAGGAAGGATCTTGTCTTTCATCCCTACCATATTGCCTCCCAGCCACCTAACAGAAGCTCAAGGAATGCTGTCGAATGGTAACAGCCACAATTTATTCAAACCAGGCACTTTTTAAAAAATTACAGACAGGGTTTCACTGTGTTGCCCAGGCTGGAGTGCAGTGGCATCAACATAGCTGTCTGTAACCTCGAACTCTTGGGCTCAAGCAATCATCCTACCTCAACTCTCCCAAGTAGCTAGGACTAGAGGCATGGGCCACCATGTCCAGCTAATTTAAAAAATTTTTTAGAGATGGGTCTTGCTATGCTGCCCAGGCTTTTCTCAAATGCCTGGCCTCAAGGGATCCTCCTGCCTTGGCCTCCAAATTGCTGGGATTACAGGCGTGAGCCTCTGTGCCTGGCTTAAACTAGGCACTTTTAAAAAGCTCTTTACGTATATTAACTCACTTAATCTTGTTCAGCGTTGTTGTAAACAACAACTCTGTGAAATAGATTATTATGATGTTTATTATTTGGGGACTATTTATTCTCATAGTCATCATGACCGTCCCATTTGAGTGAAGAGGAAATCAAGGCACAGCTAGCAGGCAGCAAAGCCAGGAGCAGAAGGAGGCAGCCTGGCCCAGAGCACACGGGCGCAGCCACCCCGGTACCTCCTCCCGCCAGCCAGAACCTCTTCTCTGTTCCGCTCTGAGGCCGCACGCATTCCTGCCCTCTCAGGAATGTGCCCCCTTCTCCACTGCCTTTTAAATTATAACTGTCTCCCTGGACCCAGTCACATTTTCCATGACCACTTTCTTTGCCCTCCAGCCCAAACAGCTCAACCTCGACCTCCCACAGCTTTAATGTTGGCGCGTAACTGACTACATGCTTTGATTCCTCTCTTCATTGTGTCATGACATCGCATTCTTTCCGACAGAGAGGGCGCCACGTGCTCCTCCAGGCAAGGGTCTGTGTCTCACGCTCTTTCTGTCTTCCCTCCCTTGTGCTCAGTAGACCGGTAGGGGCATGATGGTGCCCAATAAATACTCATTGATCATTTGAACGACAAAACACCCAGACGTTCCATCGCAGCTTTGCAGACGATCGTTGCATTTGCCGTCGTAACACTGATGACACCAGCTACCTCTCCGCCGCTGGACGGGTGTGTGTTTCCATCTCGGGGCGCACAGGCAGCAGACGTGGTCTGAGGATATTTTGGTATAATGTGAGGTTCTTTGTCTCATTGCCTGCAGATCAGAACTCATTTGCAAACCTCTGAGTAACTGGACGCTTCTCTTCCTCACTCTTCCTTTGATTTCCTCCCTTGACTGCTGGAGGGAAAAGGGAGTAGGTTCACGTGGAACAGCTGTTGAGCTGAACGGGGAAGAGATAAGAAAATACAAAGTCGTGTCCAGGAAAGAGGCCCGCAGGTCCGTTGGGGACAGGGACCTTGGGTGTCGTATTTCCTTTTCTGGGGACAACCTCAGTGACCTGCAACTCCACTGGCCCCTTGTCCCACCCTGTTTGAAGGAGGGTGTTAGAAGATTGTAGAGTGAGACCGCTTGCCACGTACTATGTATGTGACTTGTGCAAGCCGATCTCTCCCTGGGTTTCAGTCTTCTTGCCTGAGAAATGGAAATAATGCCTAGCCTACCTACTGCACTGTGGGCTGCTGAGCGCATACAATGAGAAAAGCATGTCAGGGTGACCCTGTGGACCGTAAGTCACTGTATCCCTTCATTCAATCGTTGAATAAATATTTATCGAGCCCTCACTATGCACCAGACACCGAGTTAGGCAGCGGGGATACCACAGAGGCCATTTTACCAACAAATGTAGTTTCTGCTCTCATGAAGCCTACGGCTGGGTGGAGAAACCCATCTTTAATCAGGTGATCACACCGTTGGGTAAATACCACATGAGATACTAGGCCAGGAACATGGTTGCCTGCGACAGTGTCCCAGAGGAACAGCTCACGCGACCTGCCTTGCTGCTGTAGTAACCTAGACAGTGCTGTCACACTGGGACTTGAAAAGTCACCTGGGAAGCGTGTTTCACATGAAGGTTCCTGGGCCACGTCCCCAGGGAATCTGATTTAATAGACCAAGAATCTCTTCCAGAAATGTATCTATTTTTTTTTTTTTTTCTTTTTTTAGAGACAGGTCTATGTTGCTCAGGCTGGATTTGAACCCCTGGGCTCAAGTGATCCTCCCACCTCTGCCTCCCAGATTAGCTGGGACCACAGGCCAGAAATTTACACTCTTAGAAAGCTGTCCTCCCTCCTTCTCTAAATGATTCTCATGCAAACGGCGTTGGACAAATTTTAAGAAAGTGACCTAAGGATAGGGTGGGGCCTTAATTGGGTACTGAACTATACAGTCTCTGCTGACATCATGTGTTTCTAAACTGGCTCCAGGCCATTTCTGAAATTTGTTTGGCGAGCAAACAGATTGTTTTCCTCTTTGCTTAAGCTAGTTGGAGTTGGGTTTCTGTCAATTAAAACTACCACATCCTGACTAACTTAGGTCCCTACTGATCTCTGCAACCATGTCTCATGATCTCTGTCTGGGTGGGTCAGCAGGGATCAAGTTATCATTGACCAGCTCTGGTTACCTGGTCCAAGATGGACACGGAGAAGCCCTCCCACCATTATAGCTCCTCGTGTTGGTCTACTGGCTTTGTGGAGCGTCTGTGATGTGTATCATACACAAGACATGGACATCAGCAACTGTTCTCTAAATGTTAATTTCTGATCACACGAGATTGCTCATCATGCCTACGACCAAACACAAATGATTTTGGTTAAATAATAAACACTCGTGTTTGCAATTACCCCATTATCACCAAACACACAGAGTCAGGGTTGGGTGTTTGGGTTCTGCAGTCAGACCCTCTGGGTTTGAATCCTGGCTCTGCTACTCCCGGGCTCTGTGATGTTGGACTACGTCACTTCACTTCTCCGAGTTTTAGCTTCCTCGTCTATAAAATGAGTGTGAGGAATGGGACTGACCTCACAGGGTTGTTGCGAGGATTAAATGCACCGTGTATGTAAAGAGCTTGGAACAGCGCCTGGCACACAAGTGGGGCTCCATGAATATTAACGTGGATTTAAATGTGCTCATGACAGCAATCCTCGCTCAGGCTTCCCCAGTCCGACGACCTTTTATCCACATGTTCACAGTAGGAAGTCTTGTTTGTAACGGCGCTTCCCTTTTCCTCCTACTAATACTATTTTCCCATCCAAAGCTCCTCTTTATCTCTGGTCCCCAGTACTGAGGCCTCCTTAACCCCGCCCCCTTTCCTGCCAATTCAGCACCAGCGCCTTTTTGATTAACTCCCGAGCCTCTCTTGCTGCCCATGTCTCCTCAGTATGATCGGGAGTCCCCAGAGACTGCAGAGAAGCTGCAGGTACGCCGTTGCCTCGAGCCTGGCACACTCCGTATGGCCACCAAAGTCCTGTGCCGGGCACAGGTTAGCTATTGACAGAACCCATTCCATTCTCACCCTACCCGCCGAGCCTGGATTTCCTTACTTGTGAATTGGGGATAACACTGCCACGTCACTGCATTGCTGTAAAAATCGAAGATTGATACGTGCAGAAGCCTAGGTTAATGCTAAACAGCATTCACTCTGCTAATCATTGTCATTACCTACGTCTGCGGAGAACATCAAACAAATGAAAGTGCCTGCCCTGGTTGAAGACCCCTGTCACTGCCATTGTGTTCCATGGCTCTTTCTTTCTCTCTTATTGTGGTAAGATACACTTCACACTAAATTTACCGTCCTAGCCACAGTTCCGTTATGTTAATACACATTCGCATTGTTGTGCAACCCATCTCCACAACTTTTTTAGCTTGCAAAACTAAAACTCTGTACGCATTAAACAATAACTCCCCCCTCCCACCAGGGCCAACCCCTGGTATCCACCTTTCTACCTTCTGTCCCTGTGAATGTGACTGTTCTTGGTACCCCATGTAAATGGAAATAGACAGTGTTTGTCCTTCTGTGATTGGCTTATTTCTCTTATCATGTCTTCAAGATGCATCCATGTTGCAGAGTATGTCAAAATTTCCTTGCTTTCAAAGGCTGAATAATACTCCATTGTGTGCATATACCGCACGTTGCTTATCTGTTCATCTAGCAGTGGACACTTGGGTTGCCTCCAGGTTTTAGCTCTCGTGAATAATGCTATGTGAAAATGTGTGCACAGTGTCTCTTTGAGATCCTGCTTCAAATTCTTTTGGGTGTGTATCCAGAAGTGGAGTTGTTGGATCATACGGTAATTTTGTTTTTCATTTTTGGAGGACCCGCCATACTGTTTTCATGGTGGCTGCACCGGTTTACCTTCCCACCAACCCTTGTGCAGGTTCCGGCTCTCCACGTCCCTGCCAACGCATGTCACTCGCTGGGGTTTTGCTTTGTTTTAATAGTAGCCATACTGTTACAGTTACGGACTTTGAAGTGGCCCGTAACTCTCTTTTATTCCCTGTGAGGGGGCTTCTCTGACCAAGGACGGGCTTCCAAGTCAGATTTTCCAATCACAGCCTCAGGGAGTGAACAGATTCTTGACAGAGGGAGCGTAGGCCCCAGAACCTCAACCCCTGACTCTTTTACTCATCAGGATTACCCTAAATTCTAGTGCCTTAGTTCGCAGGTGAGGAAACAGACTCAGCGTGGTTAAACAGTCTGTCCAACCCACACAGCTGGCAAACTGGTGTTTGGACTGGGCCCCGCGCCACGTGGGTGTGATAGAACTGTGGTGTGTTCACCGAAGACTGCGGTGTCAACATCCACACTGTGTCCCCCAGTCCAAGGCGAGAACACTCCCTCTCTGATTCTCAGAAGCAATACAAGCTGGGGTTCTGCTCAGCTGCCCCAGCCCGCCCCCAGCTGTTCAGGGGCCTGCTGGGCCAGATAAATAGGAAACAAAGCAGACTACATTTATTATTTAACCAAGTGCCCAGGTGCACCTATTGTGGCATGGGTTCTCTTTATGATTACAATAAAACACATTGTCCTGGCATTAGAAGGTTTACAAGAGTTTCCTTAGACTCCAAAACTCAGAATAAGGGAGGGGCAGGTGCCAGCCAGCTGTGGTCCCTTCAAGTATGACCTGCCTGCAGAAAGGGCCATAAAAATAATGCACCGGGCGTGGTTTTGCCTAATCTTTGTCCAAACAGCAGCCGTTTAAAGAACTCTCCCTCTGCCGCAGCTGGGCTGGGTCACCCAGATGCACGTGTTTGGTACAAGGGGGTGAACCGGGAGATAAGGCCAGGGTAAGGCTGCCCAGGAAACCAGCCAGAGAGAGCCGGTCCCATCCGACCCACCCTAGCACAGTCAGCCAGCCCGTTCTACTTGGAAGTCTTTGTCCCAGACACAGTTATCTTAACTACACCCTGAGGGGTTATTGGTCAATCAACAGGCAGCCCTAATAGAAGCCTCTTAAAGGTAAATGCACATGGACTCCAGTGTGTCTCACAGCTACAGGTCAGCGAGACTCTACGGCCCCCACGCCTGTTCTGCTTGTTTCAGAAGTGGCCATCACTGCTGTGACCTGGTCCCGGAGGAAGGCTGGTCCCTAAGGAAGGCTGGAAGGGGGACCAAGGAGTTCTGGCAAGCCCAGCTCTCAACAGCAACACTGAGCAGGTGACAATGGAGGAAAGGCTTGAGGCTTGACCTAGACGGACGACGTCTTGGTGCTGAAGGAACCTTTACTAATGGGGTCCGTAGTTGATTTGGCCTGAACAAAAATTGTGCAGATATCACAATCCATGAGCTTGAAAATGAGGTGGGGGAAATGAAGACATATGTGGCAGCTGGGGACACAGAGGGCTGCGTCACTGGCTTCCACACGAGAGGAGCACCCGGGCAGGATTCATGGCTGGTTACCAGAGCGTTAGGGTGTGAGGAAGGGATTGCTCATAGTTTTGATTCATCAATAAAATACCTATTAAAATATACATTGTGCATGGGTCATGGGAATTTTAGAAGTGAGTACGACCCTCAAGGACAAATACATTTAAAAAGTCGTGTCTTTATATACAGAGGCTGTACAGTGTGTGGTTGAAAGCTCAGGCGCCAGCCTCAGAGGGCTTGGGTTTAACTCCCAGCTTTACGCTTACGTCCTGAGCTTGTGCAAGCTGCTGATGTCCTGTGTTCTCAATTTTTCCTCTGTGAAAGGGAATACGGTAACCTTTACTGTACAGCACCGTGCCTGCTTGCCTACTGCACTCTACTTGGCCCAGAGCGAGCACTCAGTAAGAGCTGGGTGTCACTCATGAATTCCAAACCAGGGGTAATAAAACAGCAAAGTGGTACCTACTGTGTGCAAGGCAGTGGGCCAGATTATATGTATGGACATAGAATATTTAATCCGCATGACTATTAGTGAAGCAGCTAGGCAACTATTTTCATCCCCATGTTACAAACAAGGACAGCAGGAAACGCAGCATCCCCCAGTACAAGGCTCGGCCCTGCCACTGAAGCAAAGCAAGATGAATTTCTGGGAAAATGGCAACGCATATATGCCTTGAGCTGGCTTACAGTCTACGCTTGCTTAAGGAAGGATAGCAAGATTCACAATTTAGAACTCATCATTCCTAGGTTGAGCAAAAGGAATGGAGCTGGGCTGCTTTGCCCAGTGGCTTCCTACATCTGCTTGACAGGACTGCGTCTCCCCAGACTAGCTTTTTTGCTGCGTCACTGGTGACTCCCGAGCATGTCCAGTTGTCCAGCACCCCTGGGAGTGCTGTGGGAGGCAGTGACACCAGACACTAATGGCGGAGAAGGGCGAGGCTGAGGCAGTGGAAGGAGAACCACCACTTGCTGCATGGATTAGCTCTGGAAAAGGGAAGCCAGAGGGATGGAAGGAAGACAGCAAAAGGCACCTGCATCTTGCTTTCAAGATGCCCTCACCCAGGCTCGGGTTTCTTCACAGTCAGCTCCTGTTTTAGACCTGGTGACCCCATAGCATCTTAGTCCCAGAGAGGACTCAGGGGCCGACTGGTCCGGCCACACCATTCCACTCATGGCTCAGACAAGGAAGGTAACTTGCCCCGTGTCACGCAGACAGCTGGTGACAAAGTCCAGACTAAAATCTGGATTTCCTCACTTCCACTGCTGTGCTATTTCTGTCTCCTATGGCTTCCAAATTGCTGATTTTCCAGACCCCTCCTGTAAGACTTTGTCCCTGGCCTCAGAGCTGTAGGCCCTTTGGACAGAAGCCAAGGCCACAGGGAGCAGAGGCTGGGGGATGGGCCCCGCCCTGCAAGTTAATTTTATCCACTTCAATGGGACCGAATGGATCGGAGCATTACCATGGCGAGCGTGCCTCCGAGCTGTCTAAACCAGCCCTGAATACTAACCAGGGAGCTTAGAGGGAGCTAAAAATAACTGGCTAATCACCACCAGGAAGAGTTAACAAGGACTCTGAAGAAAGGAAAATGTCTTAATATTCCATCTCTCCAGCAGCTGGGCTCCAGCTGGGACCAAAGTCTCCTCCTGGCTTCCACAGGGCAGGTAATTAGGCAGCACAGAGGCTCCGACACTTGGAGGAACTGGGGAGGGGGGTGCCCAGCCTTAGGAGAATAAACGGAACAGGGTTATCCGGGGTGAGGTGGGTTGGAAAACTGTGGGCACAAAAGAAAGGCACTGTGGCGGGAGACAGGTTTGAAGAACAAAGCAGCCACTGCAGTTTACAGCCCCTCTCCTTCCAGGGAGTAAAATCCTTAACTAAAGGGAAACATCACTCTAGTCTGCTCTGTAACCGCCCCCCGGGAGTCTGCCCTCCCCTGACGCACAGGCACCTAGATCGGAAGGTATCACTGGGGTTCACGCCGTGGGGACCGTGTTGAAATGAGGTCTCCTTGGCAATTTCCCTCTTTGGACAGGGACCAAGGCAGACCCACCATAAACTGAGCTGTCATAGCATGAGAGAGCAGAGCATGAGAACAAACCATGACAGGCAGGACTGGAGCAATTCGTTCACGCAACCTGAAGGACTAGAAATAGGAAACAACTGTCATAAATTGAAAGATGTCAGTTCAACAGAAATATTATTTTGTAAAGGGCATGGTAACACTCAAAGAGCTTGCTTCCTCCCAAAGTATAATGGGTGTGAGTAACTAAGTATACCTTGGTTTAAGACACTGGCAAACGACAGACACATTGTTATAAACACCTGCCGATGAGGAGCTGCTGGGGAGCACATCTCCAACCCTGCGGTCCCCAGCGTGGGCAGCATGGCATTGCCCCGGCTGCCTGCCCCAGCCTGCGTGCCTGGTGAGGACGGGTGCTGTACCTGCTGGGATGTCAGAATAATCGACAGAGAGATGGAAGGAAAAGAACTTGGACTTTGGATGCAGAAAACAGGTTGAAGTCGTGCTTCACCAATTTTTAGCTGGATGTCCTTTGGCAAAATAACTCAGCTCTCTTGTCGTTTATTTTCCCACCTGCGAATATGGATGATAGGAATATCATTTTCCCTGGTTGTAGTGAGGACCAAACCACCTAGCACACGTGAGAATCCTTCATCCATCCTACTGTGCGATACCAATATTGATGATCATTATGCTATGATAAGAGACAGACCAGATCTGGGAAATCTTTCCATAGATGAAGACAGAGAAGTATTTAATCCCCAGCACCCACACCCGCTTCCCGTCACAGTCCTCCTGGATTGGGAAGCTGTCATCATCCTACTTTTTCTGTTGTTTATTTTGGCCCTGGGACGTGAGCGGCTGGGTCCACCACTGCCGTGGCCTGTGGGAAGGGTGCTATTGGCAAGTTGCGAGGGGGCCGATTTCTGGACGCCGCTGAGTCTGTTTGTGTTGTTTTCCCACAGCCAGAGATGGATGAGTCACACTGTAATCCCCGGGCGGGAGAGGGCAGCCGCCATGCGAGAAGAGAAGGGCTTCATTCTGCATTTTTTTTTTTCTTTTGTCTGTATCTGACACTATTCCGAACTCCTGGACAGCACATTGGCGTCGAAAGAGAAAAGAGCAGAAATCAGAAAACCTGGTTAAAATTGCAGCTGTGTCGCTGACTTGCTGGTTGCTTGATATCAGCAAAGAATTCAAGGACTCTGAGCTTCATCTGGTCAAAGAGGCGAGAGTGTCTCGCCTGCGGCCGTGTGAGGGGCCGCGTGGGCGACAGTTACGAACAACGCCGTCTCATCAGATGTGGGGTGAATGCACTTTTTGAATCGTTAGGTAGATGATTATTAATTAATAACTTATATCAGCACAGCACCTTTTCTTTTTTTTTTTTTTGGTCGAGTTTGTTAAGGTACAAATTATTGTATAAACAATGCCCTTTTTAAGTTTTGACAAACCCAGAGTAAACAGCAGCACAATGGCCACCACGGATTTGTTTTCTGTGCCTACAGTTTTACTTTTTCCGGAGTGTCACACGAGCTGATTCAGACAGCACGCAGCCTTTTGAGTCTGGCGTCTTGCACTTAACATAATGCACTGAGACTCATCCAGGTTATCGCGTATATCCAGGAATCTGTTCTTTTTCATTGCTGAGTAGTATTTCATCCTGTGGAGGTGCCACTGCTTCTTTATCCATTTGGATTGTTTCCATGAATAAACCAGTACTAACATTTGTATACGGTTTTTTGTGTGAACATAGGTTTTTATGTCTTCTGGGCAAATACCTAGGGATGGGATTGCTGGATCAAATGGTAGGTGTTTGTTTAATGTTATAAGAAACTGACAGACTGTGTTTTTGAAATGGCCATGCCATTTTGCATTCTAGCACAGTACATTTAAAAAAAATTTTTTTGTAAGTATTTCAAAGCTTCCTGTGTTTCATTTTATTTTGTCCTCCAAACAGCTCTATGAGATTGGGTGGGTAAATATTACTACCATCTTGTGCTAGGTGAGGATGTGAAGGCTAACGAGGGGAAATGGCTGGCCAAAGGTCCACGTGGCAGAGCTGCTACTGTCCCCAGCATCTTAGCCTCTCCTCATCTTCCTTTGAGCAAAGAGTCCCCTGATGCCTGCTGAACTTTGGCTAAGCACAAGGGACCTATCCAGAATCTACATTTCCCTGCTTCCTTTGCATGTAGGAGGGGACCGTGTGACTAGAACCAGCCAGTAGCACAGGAGTGGGAATGTGATCCCAACTTACTTCCTACAAGCTGAACTAGCTAACTCTCCACAGTCTCTTTTCCTCTTCCTGCTGGCTGGAATGTGGCTGTGGCATCAACTCCACTTGGACTTGCAGATGAAGACAGTACAAAGTGGAGAAACCTGGGTCCTCAGTTGATCTCATGCAGGAATTTCTCTGACAGCCAGGGCCACCCAGACTGTGATGTGTTTCTTACTTATCCCGTTGTAATTTTGAGGTCTCTTTGTTACTGCAACCTGACATTTATCCAGAGTGGATAGTTAATACAGTCACATATCACGTTAGTGGGAGCACATTATAGCCAGTTCACCCAACTTCGTCAACCTCATACAGAACATTATTATTTTTTTTAACTAAGTATGAACTAGACAGATCATATAGAATATTACTAAGAAAAAATTGGCTTTGCTAAAATCCAGATATACTATGTCTATATCAATTCCCTGATCTGACAGTTTGATAACCCTTATCAGAGACAAAGGGAGTCTAGGGGATGGGATAATTAATTCATTCTCCAGGAACTCTCACCGGCTCCTAGTGATCACCCCTTCTAATCTTCCCAACTGTCTGCATCTCTTCTACATGCCTGCCTCCTACAGCCCACAGATGTCTGGCTTACTCGTCTGGGACGACAAGCATTTATTTTATGTTTAGAGAAGTTCATCCGGAGGATGAGCAAGGAATGAAGTTGTCAGAGGTGAGGATGGTGATGAAAAGATTTAGAGGTCAGACTAAGGCACTTGGACTTCATGGATTAAGCAAGAATTATAAGGGGACTGAGAAGATAAAATACAGTTTAAAGAAAGTCTGGCGGTTGTGTAGCGATCAGATTGAAGGGAGGAGTTCGGGAGCAGGAGGCCTGCTCAGGAAGCGTCTTGGGCCACTCCAGCTGCTGTAACAGAAACCCTGTGGACTAGGTGGCTTCAATAGCAGAAACTTATTTCTCGCAGTTTGGGTGGCTGAGAAGTCCATGATCCAGGTGTTGGGAGACCCGTGTCTGGTGAGGGCTGTTTCCTGGTTCATAGACAGCTGTCTTCTCTCGGCGTCCTCCCAGGGCGGGGGAGGGGGGCTCTCCAGGCCTCTTTCACAAGGGCACTCACCCCGTGTGTAAGGGTGGGGTGCTCGGGACCTACTCCCCTCCCCTCCCAATGCCATCGCCTTGGAGGGCACGATTCCAACAGAGGAGTCTTGGGGGACACATTCAGCCCATACCAGGAATGAATTATGATGATACAGATATGGGGAGTCCGGGGGTGCTAGGAAGAGTTCGGGGGACTGTACTTCACATGAAGAGAAAAGCAACCACCAATTAAGAAGGAGTGAAATGGGTAGACGTGGGTTATGGGGAAACAGCCCCAGACTGGTGAGCGCCCTCTCCCAGGGCACCTGCAGCCCCACCCCTTGGCTATTCCCTCTCCTGCTTTCCAGGCAGCACTTGCTAGCAGCACCACACTTGTTCAGTCTTCTAATCCTGTGACAAGGGCCAAATAGGGCCTGACCTATCCTCTAGTAACACATAATGTGCCCAGCCGGGACGCCTGAAGCCCAGCGCGGCGGACGAAGGAGGGGCAAGGCTGCAAAGCCGTAGGGAAGGGGAGCCGTGCAGGGTGTAAAGGAAGGGTGTGTCTTACTGAAAGGGATGTTTGAGCTAAGAGTGTAAAGCCTGCTAAACAAATAAGCACATATAAATAAATAATTAGATTTTTTTTTCAGGTTATTAAATCAATTTGATCTTTCTAGGACCTCAATACAATCTTGAAGAGAGGAGATAAAGCGGTTGGAGCCCATGGAGAGAGATTAGCAGTGAAGGGTTAGAGAGGGTAAGTGAAGAGGAGGGGGTGTCTCGAAGAGTGCACAGAGGTTAGCATCTGTACCCCTGTTTAGAATCATGTAACTTTAGAACTAGATGGAGTCTTCAAGAACATCAAAGAAGGAAGGTATGGTAGAATGGAAGGGGCCGAACTGAGAGTCAGGACACCTGGGTATGTGTCCCAACCCTACCACTAACTTGCCTGGAACCTTAGGCCGGTCACTTACCCCTCTGGACCCCATACGGACCAAGCGTACTTACGGTCCCCACAGTCACTAACATTCTATCTGTCTAGTGCCATTAAATAACACCCAAACCAACGTGAACTCACCTGTGTCGCTGACAGCAAATTGGTGGGCTTACAAATAAGAAAGCATCAGTTTGTAGACTAATGTTTCTCAGATAAGGTACAGGCACCTCTGAGAGTAATCACCTGTGTCCCAAGGGGTACACGGAGCCACAGGACAAGTATGGGCATTTTCCTGGAAGGTCAATTTTATTGCTAGTGAATGGTTTAAAATGTAGTTATATGATATCAAAACTCAATACGTTAAGGAGAAGAATACAACATTCCAATAAGTTTTAAAAGTACAACATGGAACTTCAAAAAGCTTTTGAGCATGAGGAGGGCTGTTTGAAACTGTGTCCAAAGATGCCCACAGTGTGTGTGTATGGGGGGGAGTTGGGGGGCATGTACATGGGCTCATGTGTGTCCCAGCTCAGTAAGTGTGAGCAGACAGAAATAAAACTGCACTCAGGTTGCAAGCGAATGAATCCAGGTTGGGAGAAAGAAATGGGGAAGGTGTAGAAGTACACATCTGGCAAGAGAAACCGACCAGGAGGCCCAGGGACACGAACTGATGCAAATCCATGGCTGATGCAACGGCAGAGGCCAGGGCCAAGGGAAGGGCGGGCTGGGCCCCGCAGAGGAGGTTGCGCCTGCTGTCTCCACAGCGGTCCCCTCAGCTATCTCCTTTGTCCCTGTGTAAGCACCTGCTTCAGCTGCTGCTCATGGCGGGTTCCAGAATCCATGAGGGCCGCATAAGACTAAGGAGATCCCAGAGGAGCCGAGGACATGGGCACAACCAAGTCACTGCCCCAGCTCCTTTCAATGAGCAGTGCCCCCAATACTCGCTCCCCACAGTGTCTCCTTCTCGGAGACATCTGAGGCCACCAGCTTCCCTCCCACCTACACATTTAGCCACACCTGCACCTGTCTCCTCTGTGCATGCGTGTGTGCATGTGGGCAGGTGTAGGACAGAGAAGGATTGTAGACACAAAGAGGGTGAGAGGAGAGAGGAGTGGCCAAGAAAGGAAGGGAGGAGACAGCTTGCGAGAAAGGAGAGCAGGGTTGGGAAAATAACCCCGGTTAGGCCCATGCACAGGCACAGAAAGCAGATAGCTACTGACGAGAGACGCAACCGGGTGTAACTTCCACATTTGGCCTCGCTTGGGATCGGAGCTGGCTTGGGAGGTGACCAGGACCTATAAACTCTAGAGGTTTTGTTTTTCTTTCTGGAGTTCAGGGTTGCTGTTTTTTCACTTCCGGTCCCTTTTGGATAAGACTCTTTTACTGCCCTGACAGAATAAAATATTAGCTGCTCTCCGAAGTGTCCTTCCCCTCAGGAAGCAACGCCTCCCTATTTCCCCCGTAAGGTGCTTTGTTTCCCAGGAGAATCAGCCTTGCCTCAGCCACAGGCCTCTAAGAGGTAGAATTTGCAAAAGATTTCAAATAAATAAACCAGCCAGAGGAGAGCCGTGAAGGCTGGAGAGAGTCCTTCAGGCTGAGGAATCTGCCCGCTGAAGAGCCCTCCTTCTGCCAAGTGGCATCTTAAGGGGCCCAAGCAGGAAAACGCCAACAATGGGAGGAACAGCACCGTGCCCGGCACTGGCAGTTGGAACAGAGTAAAAGGGACAGTCTCTTTTTCCATTGTTCTTCAGCCGCTGAGGGGAAGCGAAAGGCCAAGCGTCTGACCTGCTCAACTGGGCCTCAGCCCGTCTCTGCTGCGCCCCTTCCACTGCGGGCGGCAGGAGGGGCGAGGGGGGCAAGGCTGGGTGCAGGGGCAGCCGGGCAGCCTGGGTCAGGCTCCCTCCTGCTTGTGTTCCATCTACGCTAGCGAGCACCATTTGAGGGCCTCGTCTGCGCAGGCACGAGGCGAGGGACCAGAATACACGCGCCTAACACTCAGTCCTCGCCCTGGAGAAGGGTATGGGATGGTGGAGGAAGCAGATGGTCCGTAATTCGTATGCTTTGAGTGAAACACACTCAGATACACTCAATACCCCCACCAGCTTTCACAGTACAGTCACCAGAGCGTTTCAGGCCGGAGGGACCCTGCGTCACAGAGGCCCAAGGACAGACACATGTGCTAAGAGTGGGCTGCTGGGAGAAAGGAGGTGCTGCCCAAGGGAGAGATGCGGGAAGGGATGGCAGGACGTGGGCCACCCTGAGAGGACGTTCAGGACCTGTCAGCCACAACAGCTTACTTTCTTCTGATTTTCCTTTTCCACTCTGACCTTCGGGTCCAAAGACACGGGTTTGCAGGGTGGGGAAGAATGGTGGGGGGAAATGTTCTCCCCCAGGCTTTGCTGTCCGAGTCCCTGGTCACTGCCATAGGGAGGCCTTTGACACAGAGGAGGGTGCCGTCCAGTTCAGGGGGCCAGACTGTGAGGCACTACACGAGGTGCCATGGCAGAGGTGGGGACAGAGGGCTGGCCGGGGACAGAGGAGGCACACAGCCCCACAGAAGGGCAAAAGGGCATCCTCACTTCCTTCTCGACTTCCAGGCAGCCAAGCACGTACAAAATTATTTACCTTCCCTCCCTCAATTGCTGCTTCTCTCAAACATATTGGTTGTTTTATTTTCTGGGTGTAGCAGAGTTGGAACATTCTGTCTTAGCAGGACGCCGCTTTTTGGAGACAGTTCAAAAGGAGCTGCCCTTTCTGGCCCAGAGCAAGCCGGACCTGAGCGAGTGCTGGCAGTCCGGTTGCTGTCCAGCTGCTACCGCCTTTGGGCTGGTGGAAGTCAGAGAGCAATCAGCAGTCACTGGTCCTGAAGGGGACACACAAAGGCCCTGCTTTGGACCCGACAAAACTGGTTATTTGAGATAAGAGTTGTCATTTGCAGGTTCTTATTGAAAAACAGTTTCCGCACATCAGGTTTCTTCATGCAGGTGTTTAAAAGCATAGACGAGCTCCTCATCACTATGAAAGAAATTGCACCACTGTGTGTGTTGTCTGTCTTAGTTTGTCTTCCCTCTGAGTATTAATGGCTTGCCACTAATAGGGCCAGGAGAAGGGGATTAGATCCCAGAGAGGGAGGCTTTCAACTCCACAGTGGTCCCCACCAAATTTCAGAATATGTTTCAACTCATAGACTTTCCCCAGTCTATGAGGAAACTGCAAATAGTTTGCAAACTGGAGAGAGGGAGCCTTTGATTGGAAAAGAACTAGAAACTGCAAATAGTTGCAATTTTCCTTACAACTGGAAATTGCAAATAGTTTGCAAACTGGAGAGAGGGAGCCTTTGGTTGGAAAAGAACAGAGAGAGGGGTTTTTTTGTTTTATTTAGTTTTACTCTGTTTTGAGGCAGGGTCTTGCTCTGTTTCCTGGGCTAGAGTACAGTGGCTTCATCATAGCTCACTGCAACTACAACCTCCAACTCCTGGGCTCAAGAGATCCTCCCACCTCAGCCTCCTGAGTAGCTGGGACTACAGACCTGCACCCCACTAATTTTTCATTTTTTTGTAGAGATGGAGTCTCTATATTGCCCAGGCTGGTCTTGAACTCCTGGGCTCAAACAATCCTCCTATCTCAACCTCCCAAAGTACTAGGGTTACAGGCGTGAGCCACCTGTGCCCTGCTGAGAGGTTGTCTTTTATAAAGTTTCTGCCCAACTTCTCACTCCGGTCCGCTTATGCAAATGAATGACGCAAACTTACTGAGTTCTGATTGGTCAACACAGGCCACAGTCTATTAGCCGATTCAGGTGACACAATTAGGAACAGACAGTTATGAAAATCCCAAAGTTAAGCAAGTCTGGGGTTTTTTTGGGAATACAAAAGTATGTAAGTGTATGACCTCTAGTCAGCAAATGGCCGCCTGGATCTATTTTGAATTTGGGCTCAGGCACTCAGGCTCCACCGTGAAGGACTGGATCTTTTGGGGTTCACACCTACTTTTCATTTTCAGTGGGACAAACTGTTCGTCTAAAACTAAGTGGTGGACAAACTGCAGTTTGCTTCTTTGTGGCTTGAATGAAACAAATCAAGAGGGATAACTTGTTTCAAGTGAGAACTTGGAGCCAGCCCTGACCTCTCCCTCACACTCATGCTCTGCTCAAGCCCTGAGCAGTGGCCTCTGCCGCTGGGTCACCTGGCAGCTGGCCTCACCCCCATGGCAGGGGATGCAAGCTGGCCTTCCAAAAGCAGATAGAAACGAATCCTTATCATCTGTTTCTTAGATATGCCAAGTCTTTTTCCTTTTATCTTTTTTCTTTTAACTGATGGTCAGCACACCTGGCATCTTACACCGTCCCGCTACAGCTGTCGTCTGGCCAATATGCACTTGATACTACGACCTTGGGAAATGACCTTGCAATCTTCCTCACTTTAAAAGTGGGCTACTTATGATAGATTCTTTTCCACAACTATTTAACCCTCTCAGCACCGGCACATTCTTTTGTCATCTTGCCGGTTTCTTTGCTAGTAAGAAAATAAACTTTGGCACGTGCTTAAGATCAATTCATATCCTGTTTTGGTATCAGCCTGCCCTCTAGGCACACCCCCCTGCTAAGGTTTTCCCAATCCCTTCCCTGTGGGGCAGTCCCTGCCTCCAGGCATTTTCTATACTCCAGGACTCTAAGTCTCTATCCTCATGTCCCACCCCTACTACATTTCTTCTTTCTTTCTTTTTTTTTTTAATTTTTAATTTTTTTAGAGGCACAGTCTTGTTCTGTCACCCAGGCTGCAGCGCAGTGACATGATCATAGCTCACTGCAGCCTCGAACTCCTGGGCTCACCACCACGCCCAGCTAATTTTTGTTTTTTATTTCCTTGTAGATGCGCTCACTATGTTGCCCAGGCTAGTCTTAAACTCCTAGGCTCAAGCGATCCTCTCACTTTGGCCTCCCAAAGTACTGGGATTACATGCATGAGACATCATGTCCTGTGTCAATCCTTTTTTTTTTTTTTTTACCTGCTCACCTCTTTGTGTCTTTCAAGACTCACTGAAGGCCACCTCCTGCTGAGAAGCCTCTTCTGACCGACGCTGCTCTCCCCGTTCCCCACCCTTCAGTTCCCCTCTCCACTCCACGTTAGGGGCTCCTCCTTTGGGCTGCCAGGATCATCTTGCTAACATCCATCATCAGACACCCGCCGAGAGAAAATACATTTTTCAAAAACATGCGTAGACTTATAACTTCATTGTGAAGTGCGTGAAAGGTATTTGTGGCTAACATTTATGTGAGAGCTTACTATGCACCAGGTACCGGTCCAAGGGCCTTGCACCAATTCTGTCATTGAAGTTTTACAACAGCCCTGCAATAGGCACTTCTGTTGCCTACTCTGAAGAAAAAACACGAGCTATGTTTTTCCTGTGTTCTCACACCACAGCAACAATCATTTCTGCAGCAGATACCAGCTGGGTGTTCTTCAATTCCAATTCTGACGCTATCTGCTTGGAGACGCCCTCAGGTCCCACAGGTTGAGGGCTCAGTCCCACAAGACTTCCCCCTTCTTCCCACAAGTCACAAGTCCCCGCCTCCGGAACGTCTGACTGGCTGGCTTCCAGCTAAGCTTCCCACGACCCCCTCTTTGGGTTCAATTAATTTCCTAGAGTGGCTCACTGAACTCGGGGAAACACTGTGTCTACTGGTGTGTTACAAAGGATATTGGAAAGGATACAAAGAAACAGCCAGATGAAGTGACACATAGAGCCAGGTCTGGAAGATCCAGAGGGCAGGAGCTTCTGTCCCTGTGCAGGTGGGCTGTGCCACCCTCCCGGCATATGGGTGGGTTCCTGTGCATCTTCCTGTAAGCCTCTACACGTTCAGTATCCAGAAGCTCTCCAAGCCCTTGTCCTCTTGAGCCTTTCCGGAGAAGTTGTTGGATAGGCATGATTGACAACCATGGAGACATGTGATTGGACACAAAGGGTGTGAGCTGACACTAACAGACTGAGTGTGGAAACTCAGCAAGGTCTGTTTGTTCGGATTCTTCTTGGCCTCTCTGTGCAGCATTCCTTCCTCCAGGATACAAGGCAGGACCCCTTCTGAAATGGGGGTCTTGTGACCTACAATTAGAGAGTTTCTTTATGGCCAACTCAAAGAGAAAAAGGCAAGGGAAGGTTCCTGCCTTGGGGAGGTGAAAGGAATGCAGGGGAAGGTGAAAGAAAGAGAGAGAGAGCGCTTGATTCTGCTTTCCAAGGCCACTTCTGAGACCTAAATCACCCCAACATCATAACAAAAGACTGTAATGGGGAATATGGGAGTTACGATGGGAAGCATGGATGAAAACCAATATATATTTATATATCATAATATTATACTGTCACCTCTACCAAACAACCAGGTTCTTTCTTCATGGCTGGCACAGCCCTAATTTTGTTGGATATTCACTACTCTTCCTCAAGGAAAGATATATCCCAATTGCTTTAACCAATTACTGTGATCTAATTTCTCTTAGAGTGATTGGTTTCAGCCTGGACATGTAACACAATTCTGGCCAATGAAATACGAAGAGAAGCCTAATGGGTGGGAAAAGGGTAGGTCCTTTTTGAAAGTTTCTGGATGCCAGAAACTTTGGCAATCATTCTGCAGCTAGGAGGGAAATTAGCCTGAGAACAAGGAGACATAAAGAAAATGTTGGAACAAAGAAATTGAAAGTAATGGAGTCCTTGAGTCCATTGATTACCGAGTTAACCAAGCAAGGTGTATCAGGATTTCTTTTTATGTGAGGAGATATATTTTCCTTATTGTTTAAGTTGAAATTTTAGTAGCCTCTTAATCATTGCATCTTAACCATCACAAAATCCATTAGAATGTGCTATTATTTCATATTATCATTTTACAAATGAGGTAATCGAAGCGTTAGTAAGTAATTTACCCAAGATCAAATGCTTGTAAAATGTTGATCTAGCTCTAGGACTTTTAAGCACCACACAATGCTCACTCCCCAAGAAAGGGGCCCAATCTTATTCAGTTCTGTATTTTTTTCTTAGCCACTCCAGCTTTCTTTTGATTATTCAGTTTTTTAATCCTTGCTTCTAGCACAGTATTTGGAATATAATTAGTGCTCAATAAATTTTTTTGAGTATGTGTGTGCTTATGTGATCTGAATTTTTGTAGACATTCTTCCCTTAATATCACTGAATAGGCTGATGTTCTGGGTTTCCTGAAAAGGAACAGAAGAATATATTTCATTTGGATCCTGAAATACTCCCACTGGGTAACCCCAAAGAAGGAAGTATTTAAAACATGGAAGCAATGTCACCATACTGCAAACAGATATAAAGACAAATGAAAACAACCTCTCCATTCTAACACAATTGCCATTTTTAGGGGTTCTCTTGCAGTCCATTTTATATACATACTGGACAGCTCAGGAGATGCATAAAAGTCACTTGATAAAATTGCACATCTTTTTCTAATTTTATAAAAATTTTGTTGAATAAGAAATAAAGAACACTTCCCTAACTTTATAAAATGTATACATCAAAAAGCTACTGCAGGCTGGGCGTGGTGGCTCATGTCTCTAATCCTAGCACTCTGGGAGACCAAGATAGGAGGATCGCTTGAGGTCAGGAGTTTGAGACCAGCCTCAGCAAGAGCAAGATCCCCGTCGCTACTAAAAATAGACAGAAATTAGCCGGGCGAGGTGGTGTGTGCCCATAGTGCCAGCTACTCAGGAGGGAGGCTGAGGCAGGAGGATTGCTTGAGCCCAGGAGTTTGAGGTTGCTGTGAGCTAGGCTGGTGCCATGGCACTTTAGCTGGGGCAACAAAGTGAGATTCTCTCTAAAAAAAAAAAAAAAAGCTACTGCAAATGTTTAATCTAATGTTGAAAAACTTAAAATTATTCTCCCTTAAGTTTAAGATCAACACATCTCTGCTTCACTATGTCTACTTACCATTACATTGAAAATCCTAGCTAGTAGGATAACACAAGAAAAATAAAAGTTGAAAGGACAAGAAAAGAAGAAATAAAGCTATTATTACTAACAGGCAATACTATTATTTACAAAAAAAAAGCTAAGAGAATCTATAGAAACACTTTTAGCCCTAATAAAAAATGCTCTGCAAGGTTGTTAGATCAATATGCAAATACAAATTGTATTACGATGTATCTGCAACCACCAGAAAAGGTAACAAAAAACACCATCTTGAATAGAAACAAAATCTGTAAGTTTCCTAGTGTCAACGGAAAAGAAGCCAAACTCTGTAAAATAATTTTAAAGAGATTTATTCTGAGCCAAATTTGAGGACCATGACTCAGAGCCATGGCCAAGAAGCCTTGAGCGTGTGGACTCACGGTGGTTAGGTTACAGTGTGATTTTATACATTTCAGGGAAACACGGATTATAGATAGTCATAAAACAATACGTGGGAGGCATGCATTGGTTTGGCCTGAAAAGGTGGGCCATCTCGAAGGGGGGAGGGAGGCTTACAGGTTATAGGTGGGTTTAAAGATTCTTTGATTTGTAATTGGTTAAAGACATGAAGCTTTGTTTGTAGGCATGGAATGTTTTAAGGTAAGGAGCTCTGTCAATCGGAGACAAGCCACCAGTCACATATTTGCTATGTAAATTGAGGACCTGCAGGTTTGTCTTGCATACCCTCAGCCTATTAATGGGTTATAAAAGATGTCTCTAAGAAGGGATGGGGGCACAATAACCTCCCTCCTTGTGGCAGGCAACTTAGTTTTAGGATATCCCCTTGGCCAAGAGGGGTTCCATTCAGTCATCCAGTTGCGGGGAGCCTTCAGATTTTATTTTATTTCACACGAGGAATAAAATGCCCTGCCTGGTTCCCCTATTTTGTGTCTTCATCTCTTGTAACTGGCAGATCTTTGAAAATCTGATCATGCTTCCACTTTAATTAAAAATGCTCCTGTGGGGTTTTTTAAAAATGGCCTTATGGAGGTATAATTGCTACACAGGAAACTGAATATATTTCAAGTGTACAATTCGTTAAGTTCTGGCACATGTGGAAGCTTGTGAAACATCACCGCGATCAAGGTAGTGCATATATCCATCATCCCCAAACGTTTTTTGATGCCCTTTTTAGTTCCTCCCTCCAGCCCGCCCTTTCCCTCTCATCCACAAGTAGCCATTGATCTGCTTTCTGTCACTTGGATCAGTTTGCATTTTCTGGACTTTTATATAGATGGGATCATTGAGTATGTGCTCTTTTATTTTTGTCTTCTTTCACTCCACACAACTGAGATTCATCCTCTTTATTCCTGACTAGACTTCCATTGTATGTAGCACCACAATTTTTTTTTACCCATTCACCTGGTGATGGACATCTGGGTTGTTTCCATCTTTGACTGTTATGGATAAAGCTGCCACGGACACTGGTGTACAAATCTTTGTGTGGACATATGCTCTCTTTTCTCCTGGTAAATTCATGGAAGTAGAATGGCTGGATTAAATGGGAGGTGTATGTCTAACTTTTTAAGAAAATACCACAGTGGTTGCATCATTTTGCATTCCCCCCAGCAGGCTCAGTGGATTTAAAGAATGAGATTACAGTACTCTGGGGCACTTGTTAGGCATTCAGATTTTTAGTCCACTCCCCTGAAAAATTAGATCCTGGAGGAGGCTGGGAATGTGAGTGTTTAACAGGTACCCTGGGTGATTTCTGGAACAGGTGAGTTTTGAAACAATATTTTAGGAGATTCATTCTTTTTTTTTTTTTTTTTTTTGAGACAGAGTCTTACTCTCTTGCCTGGGCTGGGCTAGAGTGCCGTGGCGTCAGCCTAGCTCACAGCAACCTCAAACTCCTGGGCTCAAGCGATCCTCCTGCCTCAGTCTCCCAGGTAGCTGGGACTACAGGCAAGCCCCACCGTACCCGGCTAATTTTTTTTTCTATTTTTAGTTGTTTGGCTAATTTCTTTCTATTTATAGTAGAGACAGGGTCTCGCTCTTGCTCAGGCTGGTCTCGAACTCCTGAGCTCAAGCAATCCTCCTGCCTCAGCCTCCCAGAGTGCTAGGATTATAGGCGTGAGCCACAGTGCCCGGCCAAGGGGATTCATTCTTAACCACAGAGCTGGATTGATAGGCCTTTCAGGATCTGGCTTCCGTCTCGTTCACCAGCCGGGTCCCCTCCCCCCCCGACTCTGGCACTATAAAGTGTGCACAGTTCTCTTTCATGAACTGTGTGAGGGGACAGACTCTCTCATTTGTCCAGTGCTTACTGACTGCAGTGGGTGTAATAATGTCCCCCAAAAGATATGTCCACCCCTAACCCTCAGGACTGTGACCTTCTTTGGAAAAAGGAGAAATTAAGCTAAAGAATTTGAGACCATCTTGGATTTAGGGTGAGTTTTAAATCCAGGGACAGGTGTCCTTGTAAGAGCAAGACAGAGGGAAACAGCAACGCAGAGGAGAGGGCCGTGAGGCAGACATGGAGTGATGCTGCCACAGGCCAGGAACCCCGGGAGCCCCCAGATGCTGAAAGAGGCAAAGAAAGATTCTCCCCTCAAACGATCCACTCGCCTCGGCCTCCCAGAGTACTAGGATTACAGGCGTGAGCCACCGCGCCCGGCCCTCATTTTGAATATCTTAAAGTACGTTGCCATCGGAAGGATAGATTCATCTGAATGTCCTTCATTGTATACAGAACACAGCCCCGGCTCTGATACACGGCCAGCTCCAAACACTTCAGCTCAGCTCCTGACAGGAGGCAACTCCCTTCTGAGTTCTCCGACAGCAGAGCCCTGGGGAGCAGCCTAACATTGCAGGCAAAGTGAGTCAGAGGCAAAGCGGCCACTGTCCTCCCTGAGGGACTCACTCTCCGAAGCATAGGTCTTCCCTCAGTTTCCCCAGATCTCCCCTGGCTTCTTCTCTATCAGGAAAATCAGAGACACCAGGAGGAAAACCGGACAGGTGTTATTTTAAGCCGAACTGCAGCTGGCCACAGGTCACGTACCCATTCACGCATTCATTTTCTTTTATTTACACATGCACCTTCGCATTTACACAACAAAGTGAATCATGCACCTGTGCGCTGACGAGTGCTTAGGCAAAGCAGTTTTAACAAAGAGATCCTAAAATAGAATAGTTTAAGAAAAATAGTCATTTATTTCTCACACAAGTGTCTGTCTGGGGGGAGCAGTCCAGGTGGCAGGGAGCTTTGCTAGGGACCCAGGCTCCTCCCACCTCGTTGTTCTGCAGTCCCCAGGGTATGTTTTCTGTCTGCGCGACATCTGCTTTCCTGACCACGGGAAGGGGGAAGAGCCAAGGGGACAAGCAACTCCATTGTTAAGAATTTGGAGTGGAAGTTCACTTCCCTTCTGCTCTTGTCCAGTTCACAAAAACCTCCCAGGGCCATGCCTAGCTGCAAAGGAATCTGGCCAGTGTAGCTGCAGCCAGGCAGCCAAGTACCTGGCCAAAGCTTACTGGCACGGGCACCTGGGACGACAGCAGCATCTGCCGCGACCTTCTCTGCGTTACACAGTGCCTGCTCTCAAGGTGCGTGTGGACTGATGGGAAAGAAATGCCTGGTTCCCAAAACACAAGGAGGGAGAGGGACGACTTGAACTTGAGATGATCAGAATAGGTCTCTGAAGGAGGTAGCAGTGGGCTGGTCGGCTTGGTTTACAAGGCAGGTGTGATTCCAAAAATGGAAGGGTGGTGAGGACAGCAAGCAGAGCCAGGAGCGGTGAGGACTGTGCACAGAGGGCAAGCTTTCAGAGGGCCGCAAGGGGCTCTTCAGCCACCCCTCCCTGGCAGCGCTCCACACTCGGGCACCCATCCGTGTCTGTGCCTGTCTGCGTTAGCTGCTGCTGGTCACCCAGCCTCCGTGTCCTCCTCGGTCTTGGAAGATACTTGAGTTCCCCCACGCCCCAGCCCCAGCCCTTCCGAGTGAGGGAGGCCGCATGGCCTCAGAAGACGGGCCAGGCTGTGAGTCAGAGCCAGGGGACCCGGGGTCTAATGGCTTGTTAATGGCAGTCATTTCCAGAGCTTTGCAGTGATAGAGCATGCTGACCTATAGAATTTGATTCTCATCCCATCTCCTCTCATTTCAACTTAGAGGGCCTGGCTAAAATAAAACATTAGATAATGGAAATGGCCTGAAAAATCAGAAGTGTTGCAGCATGGGAAACATTATAGTGACATCAGAATCTTAGTATTTCAAACTTCATTGACTTAGCATTTGTGGAAATTTATACAAGGGTCTAGGCTAAAAATTATCTTTATGCTCAATATAACTAAAAGGATTTACTAAGCAAATTAACAATGTGGTCCAGATTCCTGGGAGACGTTGGTAACCTACGGAGGACAACTGCTTTTGAGGACTACTGTGGCACTATTGTAGGAGTATCGGACTTCAATTAATTTTGAACAATGCTCTTTTCATTAAAGTAGGTCTGGTGGGACTTCTACAAGGCAGTACGACTTGATTAGCTATTTGAGCTTCTGAATATTCTGAAGAGTAATAAAATTGCTAAGCAAATTAACTTGGGGTCTCGCAGAGAGGATTTAAGTGTTTAAGAAAAGACTGGACAACCATTTGGCCAGGATGTTAAAGAGATTCTGGCACCAGAGTGCAGGTTGGACTAATTTCGGCAGCGAAAACTCTTCCTTTTCCTTTCCCCTAAAATCTGCATAAAGGCCGGCTGACCCAGATGAGGGCAGAGTGACGCGGGGTGAGAGAGCGTGTACACTTCATCTCCCACCTTCACCCCACTCCTCCCACGGTGCCTGTGATCAGGCGCTTAAAGACTTATTCTAAAACTTGGTGACATTTAAAACCTCTTTGAATCCTGTGCCTGTCAGCTTACGGAGGACCCTATTCATAGCTTACTCTGTTGCAGTTCTATGCTAAGTGTTTCATTTTACAGATGAGGCAACTGAGGTTTAGAGAGTTTAAGGAACTGGTGCACAGTGTGGGGCGCGAACTTCGCCCGTGTGTGCTTTTAGAATCATCCCCCTTACAGATCAGGGTTTTGTATCACATTTTCCCTTTCTGTTTAGCAGGAAATGATTTAGTGGCCTTACTTTCTGCATTTTCAATAATTTCTATCCTAACACAACTCAGAGGATGAGGACCCATCTTCCAACCGTATCCTTCGAAGGCTTAATAAGAGAACTGGTGATGTGGTCCGTGTCCCCAGGGGCCTGGAGCTTGGTGGAGAAGTTGAGGACAGCTGAGGAGTTTGGGAAATCAACACCTAGACATATATACAGGTACTATGTTTCAACGTGGATGCCCTGTTTCTAGGGGCATTGCTGGGCACAGGGTCCGGAAATCACACACTTGAGATGGATAGAGAGCCAACTGAACAACTTGTAGAGCTTAAATTTGGTTATTTTTTCTGAAGGTCATTCATTCATCATTCCTTGAGCCTCATTCTGTGCCAGACACTGAGCTGAATATTTGGGATAATGGAAAGAAGAAAAGGCCTTTGCCTGTCAAGGGAAATGGATTGTTTAAAAAAATAATAACAATATCCAAAATAATAATAGCAGCCTGGCCAATGAGCAGCCACAGCAGACCTGGCCAGCAGTGACTGGGGCTCACTGCAGCGCTCTGAGGGTGCATCAGCACGGCACTGCAGCGGTGGAGGAGGGAGTGATCTCCCTTGCGGGTAGGGGTCTAAAAAGGCTTCATCAACAGCGCTCTAATGAAATCTCATGCCACTGCAAACGGTGCTGCAGTCACCTTACAGAGAGAAAGTCTGGCCGAAGGAGAAGGCCCCCTGGGAGAGGCCACCCAGCCTCCCTTTGCAGCCTCAGCTCCCTGGGCTGTTGGCCCTGGCGCCTGCATTTAGAGGCGAGAACATGATTGATTGGAGGATTCAGAGGCTGTTCTTTCACCTCGGACACCCTCTCGCTTTCACAGAGGGAAGCTGCATTCTATTTGTGGTCAGACTCCTTCTGACCGAAGCATCAGATATTCTGTCTACCTGGCGAGTCCCCACCCACGTGGGGCCCTGTTTCCTCATCCCAGGATTCCTTGTTATTTTGACGCGAGAGAAGCTGGTGTACAACTGGAAATACAGGCTCTGCGGGCTCCCAGAGGGTAGGATGCAGGCAGTGGGTGATGCGCCTGAGGGGAGCTGAGTATCTGGCTGGTGAAAGGGTTTGCGTAGGCTGGTTCCGGTACTGATCGTTACTGGCTGCACCACTGCCTGCATTCACTTTTATTTATTTTTGAGACAGGGTCTTACTCTGTCACTCAGGCTGGAGTGCAGTGGCATCATCATTGCTCACTGCAGCCTCAAACTCCTGGGCTGAGGCGATCTTCCTGCCTCAGCCTCCCAGGCAGCTGGACTACAGGCCCATGCCATCACACCCAGCTTTTAAAAAAAATTTTTTGTAGTGTTGTGGATCTCAAACTCCTGGCCTCAAGGGATCCTCCTGCCTTGGCCTCCCAAAGTGTTGGGATTATAGACGTGAACCACCATACCGGGCCTGCATTTGTTCTTTTCAAGGCCCAAGCGATCACCATCGTTCCTTCTCTGTCCTTCTCTTAAATGCCTTGAGCTTCAAAAAACAACGTGTTACTCAGGTTACTTCAAGTAAGGGGCTTATTTCCATGGGTGTGTTTGGCTATAAAAACAAACGGACTCTCAAGGGAAGCTAGGGAATCTTGGCTTCACCAAGGCCAGGAGAGGGGACAAGAGCCAAGCCGTAGGGACCCAGGACAGCAATAGTCTACTTTCTCTCTCCAGTCTCCTGGCCCCAGAGGCTCTTCCCTTTGGCATCATCATGGCGATTCCATCCTCCCCTCGCCCCTCCTCCCGGGTTGTGCTGGGCACACCTGCCGCTCTAGACTGCCCCAGCTGCTGCTGAATCAGGACCCCCACTGCCTTCGTGGCCCTGCTTGCCACCTACTCCCTGTGGATTTTGATTTTTTTTCCCAGTTGCTCCTCAGTTTCCGTTTCCAAACCCACCAGACTTGTCTTCATAAACTCCACTTCCAATTCCTGTACGATCAGAGCTTTCTTGCAATATTGTTTGCCCAAATGCTGGTCCAGGCAGCCACAGCCAGATGTCTGGGGCCGTATGGTGTCACAGTCCCTACAGAGGCAGGAACATCCCTTCATAGAGGGCTCTGGGCTGGTTTCATAACCCACCTCCCGCCTACCCACTCCTTGCCTTTCTGGGAAGAAAGCTGCAGGCAGCTCTTTTGGCCCAGTGAGGGCCTCTGCTTTTAGGACAGAGACTCGGAGTAGAGAGGGCCTTAAGAATCACTGAGTCCAAAGTCCCTAGGACCTAAGTAAGACCTAGGTTCATTGTACCACAGCCTGTCCAAGACATCATCTAGCCTCCTTCTAAATAGCTCCTGTGACAAGGAGCCCACAGCCTCCTAAGGCAGGCCGGCGTACATGGGGTCCCCTCTGACTGTCACTGACTTCCTCCCTCTGTTGGGCTTGCATCTGACTGCCTAGAGCATCACTCACTGGTCCTGCTCTATCCTGCTAGGCCTTACCAGGCACGTTTAATGCCTTTGAAACATTATGCCCTGTTAACAGAAGATGGTTTTCTTGCATTTTCCCTTCAAGAATGAAATGCCCCCTTTCCTACATACATTCCTCATATGACTAACTTTTTAGTTATTTCAGCACTCTGATCATTCTCCCTGGAACGTGGTGCCATTTGGCTGTGTTTCTTTTTAAGACGTAACCCCAGAAGAGAAAGTAGTTCTCTGGGTGTGGGCCGACAGGTTCTCGGAAAAGTGTGTCTAGGCCTGTTCCCATCCGGATTTCTAGTTGAAGTTGTTCCTCTTATATTTTATTCCAGTTGGGCTCAGTGGTCTGCTGATTGTCACGTCGTCATCAGCAATATTTCTGCTTCTACGCTGTGCATATTACTAAAACTGTACCATAGCCAGCTACTGAGGAGGCTGAAGCGGGAGGATGCCTTGAACCCAGGAGTTCAAGTCCAGCCTGGGCAACATAGCAAGGCCCTGTCTCCAAAAATATATATGAACAAGTAAAAATTTCAAAATTAGAAAATAAAAGAAAAATAAAAAGCTGTATCACCCAAAGACCACCAGAGACAAACCTGTAGTCTGACACGCACACACGGAATCACACGTGTACTGGCTTGACGCAGCGAGGGAGCAATGCAGAGCACCCTGGACGAGAGGAGAGGGCAGTGTCCTCAGTGAGGTCTGTGTTCCCCGCTAAGGGACTTGGAGAGGACGGTGGGGAGGCGGGGTCAGTTCTAGACCATTTGCTGTCTGCGCCGGGGGCAGGACACAGGAGGGCTGCGTGGCAGTGGGACCCCCAGGAGAGTGCTCAGCAAAGGGGGCCTGGGATGTCACTGGAAAGAAAGTGGCAGCCACTCCTTTTACAGCCACTGCATGACCTCGGGAGACGCAAGGTCCCCTATTAGCCTTGGGCTGCTTAAGTCTCTCTTTGTCCCCAGCCTGATTAACCGGACTCCTGTTTTCCTTTTCAGTCCAAGCTGATTTTCATTCTTTCAGTCCCAAACGGTTGTTCGCTCTTTGTGTATCTTTGAGGATTCGAGGGGCTTTAGGAGGCGGGGAGGGGGTGTTGAGCGCATCCCCACCTTCTGTCACGTGTTCACAAGGTGGCTGCGGGTGAGATGCCCGTGTAAATCATGCAGGCCCAGTGGTGGTCTCGCATCCACCCTCTCTTTTCACTGATTCTCCTTGAGGCCCCCAGTGGACATGGTCACAACCTCCAAGTGCTTCTAGACCTCCTGTCTGAGCTCCAGGTCCATGCGTCCAGCTGGCTGCTTGGTCGGCCCCTGGGATGGCCACAGGCCCCTCGAATTCAACTCACCCCGATTCAGCTCTCGCTCCCCGAAGCATCCTGCAGTCTCTTGCTCCCGCCGTAGCGTCCCTGTCTGGGTGCCTTGCCCTTCCATCCATTCAAGCCAGACAACGGGCACCTCCGCAGCCAAGACCCTCCCTCACGCGCATGCCCGACTAGTCACCGGAGCTTCCAGTTCCTCCTCCTAAATGTCGTTCTCGCTTGCTCCCCTCTCCCCGTCTTGAGTCCTTTGAGCTTTGGCTTGGATTCGGGTAAAAGCCCTCAGCCCATTTCCCCACTTCAGATTCTTCTCCCTCCATTCCATGGAATGCCTTGTTTCCTTAGGGAAATGCTTAAAATGCAAATCTGATCCTCTCGCTCCCTACATAACATCCTTTAATAGCCTCTCAGAGCCTAGCGTGGGGACTGAACTAGCTCACACAGCACACGAGGCTTTTCGTCTGACTGAGCCTGTCTTCTCAGCCTTGATTTCTGCAACACCTTCTCTTAACCCACGTGATCCAGCCATGGAGCCCACCAGCGGCTCCCTGCACTGGCTGCCCTCCGTCCCATCATTCCTTCGGAGGGGTGTTTTCCCTGTCTGGGCTGACAGAAATAGTAAGGAAGAACATTGCACCGCTTATTGATCGTGGACCACAGGCCAGGTACTCTGCTAATGCATTTACATGTGTCATCCTACCAGTTCTACAAGATGGGTACCGTCATCATCTCCACCTTACAGATGGAGAAACTGGGACTTAAAGAGGCTTGTGCAAGGTCACACAGCAGCTAAGTGATGGAGTCAGGATTCCAATGAGACAGATTCTACTATATAATGTCCCATATGAATAGTGGTTTCAATCACACTCTAAAACTCAACTGCCACATCTCTATCCTAGAACCCTTCCCTGACCACTCTTTCATAAGCAGTTGATTAATTCCTTTTTGCCACTGTAGCTCATACATAATTGTGCTGTATCACCCGTCTCTCTTCTGTCCCGGGCATGTGGGTGGCACCTATCCACTCACCACAGCCGTGCGTGGGCACCGCCCACCAACCCAGGCTGTGGCTGATTGAACAGGGAGTAGGCACCTAACCCCACAAGGCTGGCCCACAGGCTTGGAAAGTAGCTGTGATGGATCTGTTTACATGTCTGCATTGAGAGCTTCCAGAAGGCTGTGTTGGCCATGGAAATAATCCTCTCAGATCTCCTTCCAAAGAACCTGCTGCAGGAAATGTAGCTAACTGACAGTCTCCAGCTGTTGCCCTCTGGGCCAACCGTGGCATCCACATTTCTCCCAGTCTGCCCTCAGCCCATGGACACTGGGGAGTGCTAAGGCTGCCATTCCCACTCCATGGGGGCTCCCCAGCAGACACCCTGTGCTGGGAGGCTCCGTAGGTCCAGCTGAGACTTTCTTCAAACCGCACCGCAGGCTGATACTCCGCCTTCCCTCCCAGTTTCCCCAGGTACCTGGCTTGCATCACAGTCTGAAGGCCCTCCCACCTCCTCCTGTTTCCTTTTCCTTTCTCTCTCATAAGCATTTCCCCCAAAACATTTCTTGCACATCAAATCCTGCATTGGTGTCTGTTTCCTGAAGGAGCTAAAATGACATAAGGCCAGGAACCCTCTCTATGTACCTGACAGTTAGCACCTGGACTGACACAGAGCAAGTGCCCGGTACATGTTTGCTGAATGAACAAAGGAACGAGCAGTCTCCCCTCCCTGACTGTCACTATTGCTCCTCAATCCACTTCTATATCATTTCCAACTCCATCTTCCTGGAACGTGCTTCTGTGCACTTGACTTCTTTTCTCCCCCACGGGTAAAGAAATAGCAGGTTTGCTTTTATAATCAAAAGAAAATGCAATGCTTTAAAAACAAAAAAAACAATGATGATATTAATGATGTAGGATGCAATCTCTCTAATTGCATTATGAGTTTTAAAAAGAAGAAGAAATTCAAAATGGCAGGATTTTTTTTGACCATGGAGAAATGGAAATGGATTCGAAAGTGTGTTTTTGAAATAGGAACTTTACCAGAGTGAAAATGCCTCGTTTCCCCACCCCACAACATGATTCCTGCTGGAGTTCCATGTGCCAGGCATGGTATCTGCTTCTCCCCCTAATTGTTTTCTCTTGGAAGAAACTTTCATAGTTGCCCACTTCCAATGGGTGACATTGGGACTGTCACAGGGTTCGACTCCAAGGGGGTGCCCATCTCATTATAGTATCTGAGATTGGCAGCCCGTGAGCTGTGCCGTGCACAGCCCGGTGGCTTCTCCCTCCCTATGCAGTCCTCAGGAAAACTTTCTTCTCCCCCAGACTCTACAGCTTGAAACCAGCCCGAAACAATCCCTCTGCGATCAGATACATTCTGCCTTCCCTGGCAAATTTCCTTGAAAAAGACTATTCATGTCGTGCTTTTGGCATGATGGTCCGGGAAAGGGTTATAATAAGCAGCATTTTGAAGCCTTAAATACAGTCTTTGGTTCTGCAAATACCATAATGACAGACTTGCATTCTCAGTACTAGGAAATTTTGTGGGCACTGGAGCTCAGAAATGTCCTAGGCATGTAAGCAAGCTTGATTCTCATTTGTGTCTGGGATCCAAGAAGAAAATGGGGCCAGGGGTCGAGTGCTGGTCACACCGCACCCTCACGGAGGCAGAGGAAACTATCTCCATGACTGCGTTTCTGTGATGAGAAGGTGAGTAGCATATGTCTTCGTGGGTCCGCGGTGCCCTCTGGGCAATGGGGACCATGTGAGTGCAGCATGAGGATGACATTTTAGTAAGTTAGGGGCCTAACTCAGAGGCAGAGGTAGAGCCTGGACAGATGGAATAGAGCCTCCTTGCACACTCCGGACTGGACAGAAATGCTCGTGGTTGCTGCTGAAATTGGAAACATGATGGGTGCAAGTGATGTCAAGGGGTTACCTTGCTAGAACCACAAAGCAGCACTCCTTAAGCCTCCGTGCAT
The DNA here is from genome assembly GCA_963573855.1 of Lepilemur septentrionalis. NCBI lineage: Eukaryota > Metazoa > Chordata > Mammalia > Primates > Lepilemuridae > Lepilemur > Lepilemur septentrionalis. The sequence goes on from CAUYMX010052870.1 coordinate 44,607, forward strand.
ACCCCCGCCTGCCATTCTCTCTGGGTAGCAGCAGTGGGCTCCGGCCAGCCATCCCTGAGGCTGAAGGCAGACTCGTTCTCATGAAATCAATCCCAATATCTGTTTCAACTCCTTGGCACACTTTTGCTTCACAGAGTACAAATGTGTTTGAGAATGTCCATAGTTTCCCAAAGCACTTCCTTTCCCCTCAGGCCACCGAGGCTTGGGACTGCCTTCGGTGACACTGCCATGGACTGAACTGGTGTGACCAGGGGTGTGGCCACGGAGAGGTGAGGAGGAGGGGTCCCTCCCTTGAGCACACGCTTTGTTCTATCTTTGTAAGATGATATTGTTGCATGACGGTTGCTTACACTACGTGAAAATTTATTGCCAGAAGCAGAGGGAAACCGAGGATTGGTTTGGTCAGTTAGGAGCTGATACCCTGGTGGTTGTTTAGTGTGCTCAGGCTGCCAAAAAAAAAAAAAAAAAAAAAAAAATAACCACAGGATTGAATGGCTTAAACAAAGAAATGTATTTCTCACAGTTCTGGAGGCTGAGAAGTCCAAGGTCAAGGAGCAGGCCAGTTTGGTCTTTGCCTCCTGGCGAGGGGTCTCTGCCTGGCTTGCAGACGGCCACCTTCTCTCCATGTCCTCACATGACAGAAAGAGAGGAGGCAAGTTCTTTGGTGTCTCTTTTCATGAGGACACTAATACTATTGGATCACAGCTCCAACCTTATGAGTGCATGTAACCTTAATTACCTCCACCTGGGCCTTATCTCCAAATACACTGAGGGGTTATGGCTTCAACATGTGAATTCTGGGGGACACAATTCAGACCCTAGCAGTGGCCAAGCAGCAAGACACTCAGGGAAGGTGGTGTCCTTTGAGGTGTTTGCTGCCCACCCAATCAAAGTCCCAGGCCTCATCCTTCCCCCACCCAAGAACCTGGCTTTGCTTCTGCCACACCACCCAAACAGGTGGGGTCGAAGCTCCTAAAGTGTGGTGCTGGACCACAGGCTGGTGGAGCTCTCTGGATGGCAGTCAGTCTGCTGAGCCTGCCAGCACCAGGGCAATGCCTCCCTGTCCCAGCACACCCTCCCGGCCAATGGCCATGCCCTGGAATGGGACAACCTTGGGGAGAGGCAACAGCAGCAGAGAGTGACAAATCTTACCCCTTACTTAGCAGAAGCAAGGGCCTACCTGGGACAAAACGCAGATGCCTGTGTTTGGGCAGACATCCTCAGGCATTTCACAGGCTGAACCATGTGGGAGCTTGGGGGCCTTTGCACGCCTGACCTATGATGCAGAGACATTTCATCATATGTGAAGGCCAGCTTCATCTGCTAAATTAAACACATGAGATTTGCCTAACTTTACAAATAGCCCAAACTGTATCCCCTCTACCCCTCCTTTTCCACCCTGGAAAGCGCTGCATGTCCACTCCCGGTCTCCGCCAGCCTGCATCCCACGCCCCGCTCTGGCTGCTGTCCTTTCTCTGCCTTGGCTGCAGCAGCGAATGGCAACGCCCTTCAAAAGCTCAGGGGACATTCTTCCGTTGTCGGGCCATGCCACTCAGGCGGCGCCCACTCAAGATTTTATTCTTCTAGTGATGAGTCACCACTGCCATCTCTTCCGTGTGCTTCCTGCAAGGAGACAAGGGAGGAGGAGGAAGGGAGGGCGCCGGGCCGGCTCATGCAGCACCTGTGGGCCTGGTGGGCTCCTGGCTTAAGAGACTGAGGGGGATAGAAATGACAGTGAGGGGAACGGTCCTAGCACCCCAGACAGAGGCAGAATCATGCCTCTGTGGTGGTGGGAGGGTCTCATGGGAGGGGCCTAAGATGTCATTATCAGAACACAGCTCTGGGCTCCAACAGGTCTGGCTTTGAAGTCCAGACTCCTGCTCCAAGCAGCCTGGGCAAGTCATTCAGCCTTTTTGAGCCTTAGTTTCCCCACCTGGATAACAGGGGTCCCAATCCCCTTCACAGGGTTAATTACTGTGGAGGCTAATGGACAGGTTAAGGCACATAGAACAGTGGGAGCCGGGCGTCCATTAGGTTCCCTCTCTCCCTCTCATATCTTCCTTCTCTCCTTCCCCCTAATGGGCGATCAATTGTTCCCGCACAGGGAGAGAATCAGCAGAGAGTCCGGCCATCGCACAAGGGCAGGCTGCCAAGCACACAGAGGGAGTATTTCCCACTCGCAAACAGGCATAAACAGGAGAAGATCTGGGGACAAATGCACACACACCCCTGTGCTGAGGGGGACCTAAGCATGCTCACTTCTTTCACCTCAACACTGTGCTTGCAGTTAATTCTCACGTCTCAGACTCAGGGCAAGAATTTAAATCCCCTTTTAAAGGCAGCTCTTATGATCCAGCTCCATAATCATTATTCAGTATTTATTATGTCCAGGGCCTTCCTCCAGACACTATACAGTTACTTCAGCCTGGGAAGTCAAAGGCTGAGAGGGGCTGCTTACACTGTCCATGAAGTCCCCAAGGGCACATAGGGCTTGGGGATAAAGTCGGTGTTCATGCAGCCCCAGTGTCGTAGGTTTGGGAAGGGGTCAGTGACATTTGAGCAAGAGGACTTTTAGGTTAAATGAAGGGAAATGCTGTTTTGTTCCAGCAAGTAATAAACTCACAGGACTCGTTACCCAAGAGGGAGTTGAATGTGAGCGTGGAGAGTGTGTCAAAAGAAGTTTCAGGTAAATTCACATTTGCTGACCTCTACATGGGGTACCCCTTGGAATGCCCATGAACTTGCCACCAGGAGGGTAGTCCAGCATTTTTCAGAGCCTACAGAAGGAAAACATTTGGGCCTTGGGTTCCGGCCCATGCAGCAATTCATGTGCCCATGGGATTGTCCTCGTGGGTTTCTTAGATTTGTGATTTTCCAATGTTGTTAATCTGAATTGAGGGAAGGGGAAGGGAAATGATCCTAGAGAAAAGGGCTTTTCAGCAGCAGGGTAATCTCTTAGGCAACACACTAGACAGCAATTTTTTTTTTCCTGCCTAAATCTCCAAAGGTCTACACCCTTTTAAGACTGCAGCAATCTCACAAGAGCACAAAGCATTTGCATTAGAAGGGAGTTGTGGGACCATTCCAATTACTGCAGCTTCTACCCTGAACAGTTCTGTGCAATAGCAATTAGATTCAGAAATAGAAACAGTGACGGTGCTAGAATTGCAGTTGCTGAGCTGTGGATCTTTGAGGCAAAAAAGTCCATGTACCTAAGGACTGAACATTTCCTCATTTATGCAACAAATTTTTTGAGCACCAATCCTGAGCCATGTGCTTAGGATATGAAGATGAATAGGACAAATAGCTGCCCTCTGAGAGTTTGTCAAGTGGGGGAAACAGGAAAATGGCTTCAATTATGGGAGCTGGGAGGACAGAGGGTCCATCTCCAACTGCAGGAGTCAAGATCTGAAGGACAACCAGGTGAAAAGGGGAGGAGAGGGCTTCAGGTAGACATGAGAGCGAGGAACATTTGGGAAACGAGGAGGCACTATGGGTGGAGCTCAGGCTGCCGGAGAGAAAGGAGCAGGAGGTAAGTCGGGAAAGAAGACAAGACAAAGAAGACATCGAGGGTGGTGGTCTAGGCTAAGGAGCTGGGCTTGGATCCTGGAGGGAAGCTGGGAAGAGGTACGATCAGATTCCAGTGTTGGGGAGATCATCATGTGATGGCCCAGCTGAGGGTGAGACTAGAACTAAAGAGATGAGTAAAGTGATTCTTGCAACATCCAGGAAAGAAATGACTGGAGACTAAAACAAAGCACAGAGGCTGAAGATGTGGGGACAGACCTGAGCATTGTTCCAAAGGGAGGACCAATAGGCCTTGGTGACAAAGGCACACGGGGGAGGGAGGAAGAGGTAGAGGGTGGGGATGACTTCCTGGTTTTTCCAAGTAGATGGAGGTAACATTCACTGAATGATAACTGAGTGCTGAAGGAAGGAAGTGACAGAGAAAATAGAAATTAGGTTTTTGATATGTTTTGCACTTGATTTTTGTGTGAGGCAGCCAAACAGAGACATCCATCAGGCTGTGTCTGCAGGCCCAAGTTCAGGAGAGCAGTGTGGTCTGGAGACTGCAGGTGCCAGGGAAATCTGCAGATGGAGGTGAAAGCTTGCTGCTTAGTCTGAATGTTTGTGTCCCCCTTATATATTGAAACCCAACCCCCAATGAGATGGTATTAAAAGGTGGAGCCTTTGGGAGGTGATGAGGTCATGAGGGCTCTGCCCTCATGAGTAGGATTAGAGCCCTTATTAGAGACACCCAAAGGAGCTTGTGCTACTTTCCTTCTTCCTCCATTCAAGGACACACAGAAATCTCCATCTCTGAGGAACAGGCCCTCACAAGATACCAAATCTTCTGGCACCTTCATCTTGGACTTCCCAACCTTCAGAACTGTGAGCAATACATCATTGATAAATTCCCCAGTCTAAGATATTTTGTCTTAGCAGCCCAAATGGACTAAGACACTTGCTAAGGGAGACCCCAAAGAACAGAGAAGTAAACTGAGGGTACTGCTCCAACATGCCAAGGGCATAGGACAGTGAGCCTTCTGGGAAGAGCACGCAAAGAGGCGGAGGAGATGGCCTCATCAGAACACACAGGAAGGGTGGCTTTTGAAGAAAGGGGGAGTGTTCTACGGGGCCAAATGAGGCAGAGGTCGACGAATATAAAAAAGCCACCAGATCTGCTGACCGGGTAGAAGCAGATTTGGTGAGGAGATGCGGGCAGAAGCCGGGAGACTGTCAAGGAAGTGGTGGTAGCAGCAGGCAGGACTTTTCTTCTCTTTTTCTTTCTTTCTTTCTTTTTTTTTTCTTAGACAACTCTGTCACCCTGGGCTAGAGTGCGTCATAGCTCACTGCAACCTCAAACTCCTGGGCTCAAGCAATCCTCTTGCCTTAGCCTCCCAAGCTGGGATTACAGGTGCACACCACCATTCCTGGCTAGTTTTTTCTATTTTTAGTAGAGACAGGGTCTCACTCTTGCTCAGGCTGTTCTCAAACTCCTGAGCTCAAGCGATCCTCCCACCTCAGCCTCCCAAGGTGCTAAGATTACAGGCGTGAGCCACCGCACCAGCTCAGGCAGGCCTTTTCATCCAGACTTGGCCAGGAAGGACAGAGGGAGCTTGCAGAGAGCTGAGGCAGGAAATTCAGTGCAAGAGCCTTGAATCTGACTATTTGCATAGGAGAAGGAGTTTGTGGAGGCGACTTAGGAGAGAGAGAACATGGCTGGAGCAAGCATGCAGAGGACACTGGCACTCAACTCAGGTGCAGGGTGCTCTGTGGTCCCTCCCCACCCTCCCCCTTCCCGGCAACCCCGTGACATTCCCTTGGAATGGACCACTCACTCACCTACTCAGCTAACATTCTCACACGCCACTTTACATTTGAGTTGTCAGATGTATATTTTACCTCCTATAATTAACTTTAAATCTTTTTTAGGGCAGGGACTTTACCTGAAACATTTTTGTGGCAATCCATCCATGGTGTGTGTTTGTTTGTTTAATAGAACTGAGTTCCATAATTTTTTTTTTTAGTTGAGGTCCAACCTTTGAGGTAAAAGACACAAAAAGTATACAGCTTGATGAATTTTTACATATTTTTGTGCTCATGAAAACACTACTCCAACATATAGAATATTTCCAGCACACTAGGGGGCTCTCTCACGGCCCCACCCAGTCGGTATCCTGCCTTGAAGTGACCACCATTCTGACCTCTGTCACTGTATAGTTTTGCCTGCTCTTGGCCTTCTTATAAATGGGACCACATGGTGTATGTTCTTTTGTGTCTTTTTTTTCCTGTCAATAATATGTCCCTTGTTTTGTGCAAGTAATATTTACTGAGTTCCTTTTTTTTTTTTTGGAGACAGAGTCTCACTCTGTTGCCCAGGCTAGAGTGCCATGGCGTCAGCCTAGCTCACAGCAACCTCAAACTTCTGGGCTCAAACAAACCTTCTGTTTCAGCCTCCTGAGTAGCTGGGACTACAGGCATGCACCACCATGCTCGGCTAATTTTTTCTGTTTTTCAGTAGAGACAGAGTCTTGCTCTTGCTCGGGCTTGTCTCGAACTCCTCCTGAGCTCAAACGATCCACCGGCATCGGCCTCCCAGAGTGCTAGGATTACAGGCGTGAGCCACAGCACCCAGCCCTGAGTTCCTTTTTATTGCTGTGAAATATTCTATTGTATAAAATATCCATTTTTCTACCTGTTGATAGATACTAGAATTTTTCCCAGTTTGGGGCTATTGTTAGCAATGCTTCCATGAACCTTCTGTTTGTGTACGCTGAGGGTCATAGCACTCACTCTGTTGGGTATATGCCCAAGAATGTTATTGTACTGTCATAGTGCAGACATTTGTTCGGTTTTAGTAGATACTGCCAAAGTGTCTGTGCCAATTTACATGCTTGCAATGTGAGTCCTCCAGCTCTACGGTATCTTTTAATAAAACGCAATTCTGTGAGGAGTGCTTAAAACACTGAAAAGGACAACTGCTTTCAAGAACTCTCAACACTTCAGAAGTATCTATTGATATGCTAACAGTTGTTATGTAAATAACACCTCACTCCTCTGTGCACTGACTTCCATTATATAACCCCTTGTTTTGGCCTAGTTTGAGTTAAGTTCTTGAATATAAAATATGAAAATGTACTTTAAAATGATTTCATAATTTATGATTGTCATCAATTTAAAAAGGCTTTCCCACTTTATATTCAGATTCATAGGATTTTAATACTCAACTATAGATCTGATTTTTCCTAAGAACTAGCAGAACTGCTTTATCCTAACAGGATGATGTGCACATCTGGGATGTCTTAGGAGTCAGCTTTAGCTCAATTATTCATTCATCTGTTCACTCTACAAATATATATTGAACAGCCACTCTGAGTCAGGCTCCTGTGCTGAGCTCTGGGCAGGTAGGGCAATATGAAGAATCATCAAACACGGATTCTGCCCTCAAAGAACTTAGTCTAGAAAAAGAGATGGACACAAAGAACTATCAGGGCAGAGCAGATAGCTAATGAGTCTCACTGCATTGAAAGTGTCGCACTAGGACAGGGGATAACAAGGTATGTGGAACTTTAGCAAAAGAAGCTGGCATATAAAATGTTCAGCTGTTTTCTGACTGGGTGGAGATAGCAGGTCCCATGAGGGCACATCTTTGTTCTCAAATTACGAGGATATTATCTCAATGTAAGCATCAGACGCACCCATTACCTAGAGAGCAAAAGAAGTGACAGGAACATTTTTGAGATTGACAAAGCCTGCTCTTCCAAATACCACCAGGGAGAAATTGGGCCAAACTGCTTAAAGTTAAAGAATCTCTTGGAACCTAGGAGTCCTAGACTCTGACATGTTAACAATCTTTCTGATTGTAAAATCTCAATAGATTGTCCAGAATGATGCAGGAAAAGCCCCAAAGACCCCCAAGAGGAACTCGCCGAGCTCAATGCAAGTCCCAGGTGGGGCGACTGGAACGTTGATTCTTACACAGCGAGCGCTGAGGACAGGAGTCTCTATGGAGCCCCAAAGCCAGCACAGGAGACCTACTCTGGGAGCGGTGGCCCAGTGTGTGAATGTGACCTTGGAATCCAAGCAAAGAGCGTCCTTAGCTAAGTATAACTCGGGGAGGGAGTGGGGATGAAATGTGAACATTTAAAAGCTGAGTTCCTTCGCTTCAAGCTGTTGAAGGGTTCCATACCAGTTGTAGGCTATGGCAGATATTGTTTGTTATTGTAGCAGAGTTGGCATCTCATTTTCCCTCTAGGTTTGTTTACAATTTTTGTGCATGCCAGCTTCTATGGCCTTCCTACAGGAAACTGTCATGGAAAATGGCCTGCCCTATATATTCTGCTTTTAAGTTCATCTTGCCCTACTTCCACTTCCAGGAATAGGTCACAGCAGAATTCTTCTGTGAGGATGAAACAAGCTGATCTAGATGCCAAGCAATGGGTAGAGAGCAGTACATGGTGAAAAGTGTGTGCCAAACTTACCTGGACATCCTGTCCATGGGTTGAAAAGATAACACAGTGACTCTGGGCATCTCAGAGATGAAAGGCTGCGGCATGTCTGTCTCTTGACTGGTGTTGTACCAGTCTGTGTCATTGCCCTCTATGGTTGGGATACAGTATCATTCTGGGATCTTTTTCAATTATCTTCCTGGGAATATTCTTTGCTTATCTTCCGTGTTGAAATTTCTGTTTCTGTTATATCTTTCCTTTTCTTGAAAAAAAGATGCATGGGAAATAAATTTTTGAGATTTTGCATGTTTGAAAATGTGTTATTTTATCCCCATACTTACTTGATAGTTTGGCTGGGTATAGAATTCTAGCATGCAGAGCATTTCCTTTTAGAACTTTACATATATTGTCCCCATTTTCTTTTTGCCTCCAGTGATGCTATTGAGAAGCTCAAAGCCATTCTAATTTCTGATCCTTTATATGTGACTTTTTTCACTCTCCAGACTCTTATAAATTATTTATTTTCCCCATTTTTTTTTCCTGAAAATTTCCAATGAGGTGCCTGAATGTGGATCTATTTTTATTTCTTGTGTTGGGTATTTGATATATTCTTTGAAGCTCAAAACTTTTGTCCTTTATCTCAGAAATGTTTTTGAATCATCTTATTTATACCTCCTTCCTGTTTTCTCTCTTCTTTCTCTCTGAACACCTATTATTTAGATATTGGACTTCTTGAATCAGTGTTCTTTTTTTTTTTTTTTGATACAGAGTCTCACTCTGCTGCCAGTGCTAGAGTGCCGTGGTGTCAGCCTAGCTCACAGCAACCTCAAACTCCTGGGCTCAAGCAATCCTCGTGCCTCAGCCTCCCGAGTAGCTGGGACTACAGGCATGCACCACCATACCCAGCTAATTTTTTCTATATATTTTTAGTTGGCCAACTAATTTCTTTCTATTTTTAGTAGAGACAGGGTCTCGCTCTTGCTCAGGCTGGTCTTGAACTCCTGACCTCGAGTGATCCTCATGCCCCGGCCTCCCAGAGTGCTAGGATTACAGGCATGAGCCACCGTGCCCGGCCTGAACCAGTCTTCTTATTTTGTTTCTTTGTCTCTCCAATTTTCTACCTCTTTGACTTTTTGAGAGGTTTACTACTGAGTCTTTCCATTTCTGCTGTCATGGTTTTAATTTCCAAGAATCCCATTTTGGCCTCTGAATATTTTTTTGTGTTCCATCCCGTTCTCTGTTCTTGGATGTAGTATATTCCCTTACTTCTGTAAAGATATCTACCTACCTATCTATCCACTTCAATCCTCCTCTCCCTGCATATTCCTACTCCCCCACACCATGCTTTTATTTCTGCTCATTTGTTATTTGCTTTGGCATTTATCATCCACAATATCAGCTCTCCTTGGGCATTTGGTAGTATTGGGATATCTAATTATGATTAAGAGTGCAGAACCATTAATCTGATTGGATTCTCTTACACTAACTAAAGCCTCTGGGCAAGTGGGTAGAGCTTTGGACTTTATGTTGCAACATGAGATTATTAGAGAACCTCCCATGTCAGTATGCTTAGGTCTGTCCCTCTTGGGTGACACAGATTACCTAAGCACTCTAAGAGCTTAGAAGAGTGTCTGATACATAGCAAGTGCTCAATAGATGTTAGTTATTATTACTATTAATATTCTTGTAGAAAATATGCACACAGAGAAACAATACATACACAACTCAACCAATCCAAAAGTCTATATCCCTACCAGGATCTTCACACAGATTTACAAAGGTGCAATCATTTTCAGAGATTTAGACACAAACTTTAAGTGGTGGCTTTGATGCTTCAAGGTTGGTGGGTGGATGATAGAGAATGAATGAAAGGAAGACAGGGCTGACACAGGAGGCAGCTGATTGAGAAGGTATAAGCGGCTAGAAGAGAAGCCAAGTAGTCACAGTGGCTTTCAGCACGGGCTAGTGGCTTCCTCATTAAGCCAGTGTCTAAACACTTTCTATCTCTGCAGTTCTCGTGGAATGGGTTTTGGCACACTTGGGGGCAGATTTGTTAATTAGCTCCATGGCTCCTCTGGCAACTGTCCATTTTACGGGTGATAGCACCAAAGGACCAACTCTGCCGGGGAAAGGAAGGAATATTCCATTAATCTGGCTGTGGGTTATTAAGCCACTTTTTCTTCCTGTCACAAACAGATTGTGAATCACACTGTGTTCTCTCCCACTGCCCCTCTCTGTCCCCTTCCACAGCCCGGGGAGGACGAGGGGACTAGCAAAGCCTTGCTGCTCTTCAGCCTGATGGGTGCTGGCCTCGATAACGGAAGAGTAGTCTTTTCCCTCGTCCCCCAGCGATCAGTCCCCAGCCACCCAGGAGTTCCCTCTAGAAATCTGACTAGCAGTGTCCGCAGCGCCTGGTTGCCGGCCAGAGTCGATTTCCCCTGGGAGCTGTTTGTTGTAGCCTCCGGCAGCGAATCAGCCCAGCGAGTCATTGATTTCAGCTGCTCAGCATCTTTATCTCAGGTCTCCTTGTGCATCTGCCTCTCCCAATTCAATTCTAATAACTTTACTGGCACAAAGAGATGGAGAGAGCATTGCCAAAGTTAATAATCAAGTTTCTGCAACCAGGATGATTTTTTTTTTCCAGTTGTGTCAGTGTGGATGAGAACTGTATGGGCTCATATTGTATTTTGTCTTTGGATTATTCTTTGCTAAAATAGTTCATATTAGGAGGCATGAGTCAGATCATTTCCCCGAGTTATGCAGCCTCATTGTTTTAAACTTCTTCTTGGTTTATTTTTGTTTCTACATCTTTTTCATACCATATTTTAAATGATGATAAAATCAGGTAAGCAAACATCTATTGAGCACCGACTATATCTTAGGCATTGTGATAGGGTCTTTAAAAACATATCATATTTTCTATCTAAGGTAGGAAACACTAGGGCAGGCTAGTACAGTCGTGATCAGATGTGATTACCCCTCCAGCCAAGGCAACTAATAGTAATACACTGCCTGTCAATTAGATTAGAAAGATGGCAGCATGGTTATGTGTGTGGTTTCTCAGCTCTGTGCCTGCTTTTTATGTAGCTTTGGGCAGACTTCCTTGTGCCTCAGTTTCCTCACCTCCGAAAAAGAAATGATAACAGTGGCACCTACCTCCTATGAGTTGTTGTGGGAATCACGTAAGATTCAACACACAGCACTTAGAAGAAGTTCTGGCACTTACTAAGCACTTACTAAACGTTAACTATTATTATTACTGTGACCTACATACAGAAACCTCAGTGCTTTTCTCGTCCAGGCTGCTTCTCTTCACAGTGAGGATATAGAAGGCCAGAGACACTGACTTGTCCAGAGTCACTGTTCAGTCTTTTTATTGCAGACACGGACATTAATCACCTCTACAGCATGCTGCCCCTGTGGTCGATGGTCTGGCTTTTGATTTTGGAAACTCAAGCGACATTTTGACAAGTGATTCTTCTCCAGACCCCCATCCAATGAAGGATCCCTCATAGAGTATGCTGGGGCATTTTATTATTTCCAGTTGCTGGACTTTTGAAATGTGGTTATACAGACATCCCCAGCATCTAGTTGAATGGCGGCACCCTTGGTTTGGGTGGTGTGAGAACAGTGCACTGGTTAAGAGCCCACAGTCTGGAGCCAGACAGACTTGGTTCCAGTCCTGGTTCCTTTCCATTTGCATGCTGTGTGATCGCAGGCCAACGACTTAACGTCTCGGTGGCTCAAGTTACTCCTGTGGTTAGGAATGACCACATCCCTTATTGCGTTGTCGTGAGGGTGAAACAAGATAATATATAAAGAATTTAGCCTGGTGCCTGGCACAGAGTAACACTTGATACAGGAAAATCATTGTGATTTTTATACTAGTATTTAGTGTTCTTATTTATCCACAATCTCATTTCATCTTCAAAACATGCCTGTGAGCGAGAAAGGAGAGACGCTTTCATCCTCCCGGCCTAGTGGTGGGAACAGATACGCAACGAGGTCAACTGAGAGCCACACAGCCGGCAAGGGCAGCAGGGGGTCCCCAAGCACCGACAGGCCGTGGACTCCTGAACCACATTTATACCTCTGGAATGAAACAAACCCGAAAATGTCCTCGTAATTGAGAGCGGGGAGAAAAGAAAGAAGGATAACTGGAAAACAGAGTAGAGTCATCAAACAGTGCACCTTACAGTGATGCTTTTGAGTCGGACACATTAAATCAAAATACACACGAATGGAGCAGAGAGGGAAGAAAAGAAGCTTAACACAACCCCATACGGCAAAAACCAAAAATGAACGAGAAAAAACCCACCACCACCACCATCCCCCCCCAAAAATGCCATGTTTAGGAAAGAACAAACAAGGCAATAATTAGAAGTCCCCTTGTAAGCTAAAGCCAGGAGACTAGCATAGGGAAGCGAAAACCTTCAGCTTATCCCAGATCTAGGCCAAAAACAATGACGTGGAGAGAGAGATGAGCAGAGGGCCGTGCAGTGAGAGCCCGGATCAGAGTCCGCAAGGACTGTGCGGTGCTCGTGAAAATGATCACACAGCAGGGAGGGGAGAGGGTGCACAGGCAGGAGGTAACTTTTCTGGGCCTCTTTAGGATGTGATTTTCCAGCCTCTTTCTTTCTTTTTTTTTTTTTTTTTTTTTTTTTGAGACAGGGTCTCGCTCTGTTGCCTGGGCTGGAGTGCAGTGGCGTCTTCCTAGCGCTCTGCAACCTCAAGATGAATGTGGTCATTAAGATAATAATCCGTATGTTTATGCAACCATAAACCAGGGAACCAACATGTTCCCAGGGAACTGTTCATTAAGTCAGGAAGCAACTGGACCAGGAGGGAAAGGTCACCCTATTTGCGGCAGATCTTTCTTCTCCTTGCCTTCCCGAGGCACCAGGGATCGGAAGGAGACCCTGAGCAGACCTCCCGAGGAGACAAGCCATTCTTGTCAGGAACAGAGGTCTGAGCTGCTACTAAAGCCAGCAGTGAACCACCCTACCAGCTGCCGTTGCCCCTGTGCCTTGCATGGTCTGGGTGGTCTGCCTCTTCCCCCAAACCTCTCCCACATATCAGCAGCCGCTGTGGACAGGTGGAAAACCTGAAAGATCGCTTGGCATCAGTTTCTCCATCTTTTGTTGGTGCACGGGGCAGAGGCCTGAGCGTCAAAGGAATCAGAAGAATGCTTGCATCAGGAGGTGCTGCTCGCTCAGGGTCTCATTTTGACACGCGCAGTGTTGGGTATTGATGGCTATGAAAATGACAGGGAACGGGACTCTCGCCCACATCCTTGCAACCTGCAGGATTCAGTCCCCGGGGGAGTGTGCTGTGCTCAGGGACACACAGATGCGGAGCAGCTGCGCTTCCCAGCAGTGCTGAGCCTCCAGGCAGAGCCTGTGGCCCTGTAGGTAGCGTGGGACCAGCACCTCTCAGAGGAATGAGAGCCCCGTGCCCTGGGGACAGCTGTACTGGCAGCAGCAGCGTTACAGCTTTGCCATATCTGAGGAGACTTTCTGGTTGTTTTATTATTAATGTGTGGATACAGTCCTGATGCTCCCCATCGATCCACAAATTTCCTGATTTTCTGCTAACAAAATCTCCCAATTGCCCACGTCAGCGGTCTGCAGATACTGAGAGCAGCAGAAGGATCTCCACGCCCTGACCACACATTGAAGACAGGAGCAGGTCTGCTCGGCCCCGGACCTCAGTGCCTTGGACACTCTGCCACCCTCTGCCCATCAGTCCTTGGGGAAAATCTAATGTGCATTTGCTACTCGGCGGTGAAGGGGTGGCTGCCAAGGGAGCTGGATGTGGAAAGAGAAGAATGTTCTGAAAATCTGAGAGACAGGAGACGAAGGGGGGAAGAAAGTAGAGATGGGAAAGGGTGTGTGGTGAAAAGCAAGAGAAGGAACCGTGGTGAGGGAGCCAGAGGTGGCGCACCTGCGTGGAAGGGTCCGCAGGCGGGACTTGGAGTGGCTTCACCAGGGCACCATGTTCGAAGGACTGGGACAGAGCCACTGGCGAGGGTACTGAGGAGGTCCCAGAGGTGGGACAGGCAGAGGGAAGGAACATGTAGGAGACGGCTCCATTCTCTCCCTGCCCCAGTCTCCCGGCCACGTTGGCGCAGCCCGATTCCACCTGCCGGAGTGCTTGGCAGTGGGTTAGGGGTGTTTCTGCGGGTGCCTGGCTTCAAACCAGCTGCTGAAAAAGGAGGCGGGGCTCAGTCCGTGAGTCCGGGAACACTATCTTCTCATAGAGAAAGGAACCCTGTGCTGCTTGAATCCTCAAAACGTGCTGTGAGGCATGTCTTCATGGATGTACTGTTTTGAATTCAGAAACTAAGTAAATTCAGTTGGGAAGTTAGAGCCATCACGCTGTTTGGATTTATCGGCAATTAAGTTTTTAAGCCAACATTTGCCAAGTCCTATACAATTTAAAACAATCTTACACGTCATCCATTTAGTTCTTGAAATAACTCTACTAACTCCATTTTATTGAGCTAAAACTGAGGTCTTACTTAAAAAAAGATTCAAGTAAAGTCACACAGCTAACAAGTGGCCATCAGATTTCCTGGTTTTGCTGTTTTGTGCTGTTTATTTCCTCATACAAATTTTTTTCCCCACTATACCAATCAAAGGTATCATAGAGCTGTTACTTGGAGCTTATGGGTCGGTGCCAGTGTTATCAGTGAACCTCCTAAAATGACAGGCAGAATTTGCAGAAAAGTGCATGTTGCTTTTTCCTGGGGATGGAGTCCATAGTCTGAGCAGATTCATGAAAGTTTTCATGACATGCAAAAGATCAAATAGCACTGATAAAACGAAAAGCTGTCACCTGCCCCTATACATACCAGTGCCGCACAAACCAAAATTACATTGTCAGCACATGTATAACAACCTTTAACCCCTTTATAACTACTCCAAAATGTTTGGCACTGGGCTACATAAAACATTCAGATCAATTGCACCTTCCTTTTTTGGGGATGTTCTGGCTCTGTGTATACACAGCCTTGCTCTGTCTGTCCTCTTTGTCCCCGGCATCTTCTCCTCCCATTTTCACACAGCCTGGGGGTGGGGGGGCAGATGGTAGACAGGCAGGAGGTAACTTTTCGGGCCTCTTTAGGATGTGATTCTCCGGCCTCTTTTTTTTTTTTTTTTTTAAGACAAGGTCTCGCTCTGTTGCCTGGGCTAGAGTGCAGTGGCGTCTTCCTAAGCTCGCTACAACCTCAAACTCCTAATCCTCCTACCTCAGCCTCCCGAGTAGTTGGGACTATAGGCACAGGCCACTGCACCCAGCCCATTCTGTTATTTTTGAGATAAACTCACTGTATAAAGAAAAAAGAACCAATATAATTGTGTGAATGATTAAGACAGGAGGGATCCAGTTAGGTTTCATGGTATCTAACCCAAAATTGTAAATTTTAGAAAGGATTTTTGGAATAATTATTTAGCTGATTTTTAAGCTCTGACTAACAGACCCTTATTGTTAAGCAGGGATGATCTATGAACCTACAAATATTTGGTATAAATTTATTTAGAATTTTATTTTACAATTAAAAATTCTTCAATTAAAAAATTCACAGCTAGATGTTTTAAACACCAAATGTTTATGTATTAGAGAGACAACCATTATATTAAATTGTACTTCCAGTTTTACATGCTTCTGTGTATAGAGCTCCTGCCATAATTATTTTGCAAATATTCATTGTTCACAATGCAGCAGCTCTGCACTGGTCCTTTCTCTATTATTATTTTTTTAATGCAGACCTCCCCATGTCTGTTTACATAAAATTGTACACATGAATCAAATCAAATACAGCACACACAGGCCTGATGAAATTCAATGCCAGGCTTTTGCTTTTGTTCAGTGCCTTGTGTGATCATGGTACAATAATAAGTTTTAAAATAACAATTGGATAAGTTTTGCAATGGAATGATTGTGTCACATGAGTCATACTTTTAGGACCTATTATAAGACTTGAATGCTTTTCTTTTCCTTTTAAAGACTCAATAAGCTCCCTTTGGCAAAGTGAACCTTCTGGGTTAACTAGATAATTGATCAGCAAAGATATCATGTCTAAAACATGTATTTAGAGTTCCAAGCAAAATAATTTGATCTATTTTAAAATTTTGAGTAAATATCTGACAGAGACTGGCACTGAGGGACTTGGGACATCACTGGACATGTCATAATTGCTAACAATTGGTTGCTACTATGTGCCCAACATGGTTCTAAGGCCTTAACTGTATTGACTAATTTAAGCCATCCAATAATCTTGTAAGGTAGGTACTACTGATGTGCCCATTTTATAGATGAGAACACCAAGACTGAGGCTCTCAGAAAGTGGTAGTCCCAGGATTTGAACCCAAGTGTGCCTCCAGGATCTGGACTCTTATTCACTACATTGTATTTTCTTTGAGCAATGAAGATTCACCGAAGAGCCTGTTTATTGACTCTTTCCCTCCATATAGGACAACTGCTAGCTAAGGAATGAGAACAGGTCTTACATGCTGTTATCGACTCTACTTTGAAGAGAAATCATCCAAACATTTCTCTTTCAAAGTTGTTGACCTGAAATTGCAGGGCAAACAAACTCTTATATTTGCAACCACTCATCTGTGTGAATTAGGATGTTCTCAATACAGTGCAGCCAAAACAAAATCAAGAAATGTGCTGAGTGACAAGGCTTATGTAAGACTGCAACAGCCATCAGTCTCCCTTGTTTTCAGATGTTATGTATTCATTGAAACGATCTTTTTTTTTTTTAATAGATTGACTTGGTGACAAGAAAATGTTACAAAACTTAACTTATGAAATAAACATTATGGTAATGATGTCCCCATTTGTCATACCTGATAGACGTAGACCTGTTCTTTCTGTTTTGGACAGTGACCTTAGAAAGGTTCTACAGCTAGAATAAAGCAAATATAAGAAAGGCACGTAGGAGCAAGTAATAGAAATTCTGTGGCTTAGACAAAGAAGGGCCTGTTTCTCTCACATAACAAGAAGTCAGGAGGTAGATGGTTCTGGTGAGGGTCTGGCGGCTCTCCAACATCAGAGCCAACATCTCTGTGATGCTCTTGCCTTTTCCCTTATGGGCACAAGAAGGCCGATTGTAGGAGCAGCCAACACACATTCACCCTCCAGGCAGGAAAAGGAGCAGAGAAAACACCAGCCTCCTTTGTTCCTTCTATCAGGAAAGTAAAACTTCACAGAAAGTTCCTGCAGGCTTCTGCTTACCTCTCACTGGTCAAAACTGTCACATAGTCACATCAAGTGCAAGGAAGGAACTGCAAGGAGTCTTAGAGGTCTCTTCTGCCTCTGGATGTGCATGCACACAGACAGGCTCACCAGAGCTCTGGCAGCCTGGGAAAATATTTAGCTTCCCTGAACTGTATGAGCAAGGTGGATAAGAGGAAATGAGGTTAGGACTGGATGCAGGGTTAGCCAATATGCAGTATCTGCCGTGAAGAAAAACAAAGGTTCCTGATTACCTCGGAGAGATGCTACCCTATCCATGCGCCCACTGAAAAGCATTTGATTAATTACTTATTGCACACCTACTGATGTGCTAGAGGCGAGCCTTCGGTTGCAGAGGCCTTCCTGACCTGAAGAAGGAAGAGCTCACTCTATGAGCTCACTAACCAATTTCTCACAGTGTTAAGGAATCAATCAATCCCACTTTTGTGTAAAACAAAAGGATTGGATTTCTCAGGACACTTCAAATTCTAGAGTGCTCTAATTTGGTATAAATAATCATTTATCAAGATACTCTCTGTCCTTGCTTCAATGCCACTGTCAGTGTTATTGTCAGCAGCATGTAATGCCCTGAATGTTCCTAGCAGCTTACGAAGTCTTTGCATTAATTTGACATGAAGGGGGCGATCAGAATGTTGCCTGGGAATTATATTTCAAAGGGAGACAGTCTTACAAGCTTAAGAAGCAAGGACAGATGGTAGAAACTTAGAATATGAAGGAAAAAGTTAACATAAATAAAAAACAAGGATTTAGAACTTGAAGCTAAGATTAATAGGCAATTCATTAACATGAATTTTTGTCCTACGATTCCATCACTGTTCAGACTCCCTTTTAGGGACAAGTGGCATGCCGTTTCTGCAGGTAGCTGCTCCTGGTACAGTCTCAGGTGCTTACCCTGAGTGACCATGTAATGCTTCTTGTATTGATGATCATTTAGCTTATTTCCAGTTTTTCAACATTTTAAGCAGCACTTAAGTAAACTTCCTCACGTGTGTGTCCACACACACACGCTTGTGCAGTTACGTCAGATTTCTGTAGGCTAAATTTCTATAAATAAAATCGCAAGGGTGAAGGGTTATGCACTTTTGAATTTAGATAGGTACAGTACTGCCAAGTGACTCACCCTACACCTTTTCCTCAAGGCTATAGCAATTTAAACTCCCGTCAACACTGTAGGAGAATACCCATCTCCCTACGCCCACAATTACAGAGAATATTATCCATCTTAGGTTGATAATGATACCTTCCTTTCATTTGCCCTTCTCTGATTACTGAGGTTATAGATCATTTTATATGTTTATTGAACATTTACATTTCTTCTTCTTGTCTGAGTAGTCTATTTTCCTCTGGGTTGTTTTCTTTTTCTGATCACTTTATAGGAGTGCTATAAGTAAGACTATATATACATTCTTTGAATATTAGACAATGGCAAAATTTTTTTTCTCCCAGACTTTTGCTTAAAAATTAACATTATTTGTGGATTTTTTAAATTCAAATTCATTAAGATTTACAAAGTCAAATCAGTCAATCTTTTGCTATATGGCTTAGGTTTTGGTGTTTTATTTAGAAAGGCCTTCCTCATGTCTAGATTAATTTATTTATTCCTTTGTTCAGCATGTTTATTAAGTAATTTCTATGTGCTAGTTACTGTTCCATATATCTGTGAAAACTAAATTCTCTTGTACGTTCTAGTACTTTCATGTTGTTTTTTTTTTTTTTTAACATTTAGGCCTTTGATTGATTGGGACTTTATTTCAGGGTATGATGTGAGATGGGGATCTAACGTATTCTTTTCGTAAAAAGAGAGCAAATTGTCTCAGTGCCGTACACTGACCTGTTCACCCTTTCCCACTGGCTTGAAATGATACTTCTAGTATATGCTAATTCCGTAGCTAAATGATAATTTCCATACATAAATGTTTCTGAGCCTTCTTTTTAGATATCCTGTTACTGTGCCAGCAAGCACCACACTGTTTTAATTACCATAAATTTGTAGTATATTTGATATCTCGTAGCATAAAACTTACTTGACACGATCTTGGCACAAAATTATCCAGGTACAATAGATGAATTTTAGAATCAACCTAAATTGATTAGACACTTCTATTTTAATTTTCATTGGGATTATATTAAATATGGACTAATTTAAGGGACAAGTCTCTTTAGAACACTGAGCAAAAATCTGATATGTCACTCTTTTTAGTCAGGTCCTTTTCATGATCTTCACTAAAGTATTAGTGTTTCCACACACAAGTCTTGTGCATATTTGGATAAATGTATTCCCCAACTAATAATTTTAGTTGCTATGTGAAGGTATCCTTTTCTACATTACATTTGCTAATTGGATATTGCTCATGTATAGGAAAGCTGTTAATTTTTATGTTTTCTGACATGGTTCTAATGTTTTTTCATTTGTTTTTCTTGGACATTCTAGGCAGACAAATACTACAGATGAAATTACATGGTGCTTATTCTTTGACAGGCTTCTAAGTACCTACATTAACTCACCTAATTCTAGCAATCACTTTATGAGGTAGTCACAGTTATTATCCCTGTTTTGCAGCGGAGAGGTTAAGTGACGTGCTAAAGGTTACATACACGGTAATGGCTGGTGTCAGGATTTGCCTCTCTGCAATCTTATTTCTAAATAATTACAGATATGTCTCTTTTTCTATAATATTTCTGCCTTATGTTTTCTTTTTTGTCACATTACATTGACCAAAACTCCAAGAATATTGCCAATAAGCAGCACAGGACTGGAACTAGGATAAGGTGAGGGAGACACTTGCCTTGGGTGAAAAACTTACGGAGGCACCAAAAAAACTCAGGAATCAAGACAAAGAATATTTTAGTGAATATCAGAGCCATGGTAAAGCTGGAAGCAATAGGAGAAATCATGATATTGGTCCTGTCTTTAATATGTGTATTTTGTTCTTCAAGGACTGTATGCACTAATTTTGATTTCCGAAAATATTGCACTAAAGTATTATTTTTACTGATTATTGAGTTTATGGGCACTTTCTTAAATTTTGTACTTTGGATAATTTCCTCGGTCACATAATCATAGTTCCAGCTCTGAAGTATCTGTAGGGTATTTTTCCAAACTCTGATGAAAAGGCTTCTTCTGTTTCCTTGTTCAGTACAACATCGGTTGTGGGTTCTTGTTTTCATACATCCTTTATAAATTAAGAACTTTCCTTTTATTCCTGGCTTACTAAAAACTTTTATTAGGAAGGGTCGCTGAAGTTTAACAGGCGCTTTTGTAGCATCTCTCGAGATGATTGTATAGCATTTTTCCTTTAATCTAAGAATACAGCGAATCACATGGATAAGAATAAGTAAAGTTGTTTCCCAATAGTTTGTTATCATACGTAAGCACTGGATAAAGTATTATCTTTATAAATTATTTTCTGTCGTTTGGATTATATCCTTAGGTCAAATTCACACAAATGGAATGCGTGGTTTGTCATTTCATTTGAATCTATTTCATTTTAAACTAGTCCCAAATGAAGCACATTTTTTGTAAAAAAAAAAAAAAATTGCTATGATCAGTAGTAGTAGTCTTCGTTCACCAGCGGTCTGGGGGGATTACACACATATTCACTTGCTCGCGCTTCTCTTCTGTCTTCCATCACGGTCCGCGTGTCGGCGAGGGGCTGGCAGTCCCGACAGCACGGTCACTGCTAACCTGACACGGTCTTTCAATTCCTTTCATGGGAAATAGAAGAGAATTCCACAGATGACAGGATTCTGTGAGGAGCGTTTACTGCTGTGTTAATAGAATCCCCTAATACATCTGAGTAGTGCAGAAAAACAAAACCGGAGCTTAGGAGTGAGAAAAGGGAGCCACCTCTCCCATTTCTTCTCTTCCTACCTTGGCTGGGAATACAAAACAAAGGTGACTTCACGACTGACTCATCAGGGACAGTCCAGTCTCCTCTCTGTTTCCTTTCCGGGAGGATGGGTTGACTGCTGATTAGCTAGGCGCCTCGGTGGGAAGCGGCTCCCGCACACACCGCGGAAGCCGAGGGAGTCAAGGACACAGCCCGGAAGTGAGCGCCCGGAAGTGAGCGCCCGGAAGTGAGCACTGCGCGTGCCCAGGAGCGAGCCCCGCAGAGGGGCAGTGGGCGGGGAACCGAGCGCAAGCCCCATGGGAGCAGGGGCCAGGTGTGTCTTCGAGGCTCCACCTGCTGTGCTTAGTGTAAAGCCC
Organism: Lepilemur septentrionalis; assembly: GCA_963573855.1. Classification (NCBI taxonomy): domain Eukaryota; kingdom Metazoa; phylum Chordata; class Mammalia; order Primates; family Lepilemuridae; genus Lepilemur; species Lepilemur septentrionalis. Next base: position 66,030 of record CAUYMX010052870.1, read on the forward strand.
CCCACACAGGAGTTGTCGGTGAATACCTAATGACGAGTAAAGGAATAAATCACTAAGTCCTGCCAGGTAGCGCCATGAAGGACTGCGCTGGGGAGGAGGGATATCAGAGGAAGTGATCAGAAAAGTCAAGATGGTATTAATATCATGAATGTCAAGGAAGGAATGTTTTAAGTGGCAGGAATGGACAACGTTGTAGTAAATTTTGCCAAGAGGTCATCGCAGTTACAAAACATTTAACTGTCAATAAAAAGGAAATGCCAAAGCAATGACTTGAAAAACGAGGGGTTTTTTGTTGTTGTTGTTGTTGTTGTTTTTTGAGACAGAGTCTCACTCTGCTGCCTGGGCTAGAGTGAGTGCCATAGCGTCAGCCTAGCTCACAGCAACCTCAAACTCCTGGGCTTAAGCGATCCTTCTGCCTCAGGCTCCTGGGTAGCTGGGACTACAGGCACGCGCCACTATGCCCAGCTAATTTTTTTTTATATATATGTTTTTAGCTGGCCAATTAATTTCTTTGTATTTTTAGTAGAGACGGGGTCTCGGTC